>LZPO01027888.1:25725-44124 GCA_001675575.1 Neotoma lepida | reverse complement strand
CCCCCCCCCCCGCCCCGTTCCGTAAGTTTTTTCTAAAATAAAGCTATCTTGATAAAATATATAAATAATTGAGCTGGTCGTCTAATTGACATAATACTTGACTGGTCCTGGGATCCCCTTCCTCACCCTGGAACCCCCAACCAAGGTAAAAACTTTTTTCTAAGCTTTTTTCTGTCTCACCAGCACTCAGACACAAGCAGCCAGAGTCCCAAGCTGAGAAAAATGGACAACTTTGTAGTGCCCACACTGCAAGTTATCTTCCAAGTTTCTAGTGAGGGGCTGAGGATTGAACAGAGACAAGACAGGAGTCATCTGTTTCAAGAGAATGCCGTTTATTGAGGGAGAGGGCTGGATATATAGGGCAGCAGCACAGGCTCATAGCATGATGGAAAATCCCCAGTGGTCAAAAGTTCAGGTTGTCTGGCCTCAGCTTGTTTACTCAAACAGCTCTGGTACATGGAAAGAAGAACTTGCAATTAACTAGCTCAAGAGGAAGGAGTCAACAACAAAAACATCCTGTGCGAGGTAAGCAGTCAACAGTTCAAACCCGATTGGGTGCCCAAGGCCCAACAGGTCCCCCCTTTTTATTTAAAAATGAGCTTCTATATTAGGTTGCATCAGCAATACCCCTTACCCGTCATTGGAGAACCTGCCCAGGCCCCGCAGGCTTCCTGTTTTAGATTGGAGTATGGCCCCCAAGCATTACCGGTCTCTGGATACTCATTTATCATACAGACCCAGCCATACCTGAGCTGTAGGGTTTTCTGTTGCCATACGTAGAAGCACTTGCTTAGTTTGAAAATGGCACTGGGCTTGCACTCTGCACATACAGCAAGGACATACCAACTAAAATCCACAGCCACCCAAAGCAATAAAGCTAAGGGCTATCGAACCACTCCACTCTTTGAGCAACTGTCCTGCAAGTTGCAGCCCTTTTAACAGGGTCTTCCCCAGAGGTAGCTGGCACCCAAGTTTCACTAGTCTTAATTATCTCCATGGCCAATTGATACGTAAAATTTGTAGAAGAGGCAAATTCAAAATGCTCAATTGAATCAAAGAATTTAAATTATTTTGAATACTGAGGGCAGTAGCCATTTCCCCTGAGAGGGTATCCACCGTGCTTGCTGTAACCACCAATTGGGAAAGAGCAATTCCAAACACTGTGGCTGCAGTAGCTTCCACAGCTATAGCAGCCACAACAGCAGCTGTGATGCCCAAGTCTCTCTTCTGCCGGGCAAGGATAATCACGGTCCGTCCATCATGAGATACCGGCATAGGCACAACTCCAGGAACCCAGACTATCACAGCCCATCTTTCACCACTCCAACAAGTCTTCAAGCTGTAATTATGTGAAGAACAATTCAAGATGCCTCCCAAGGGAGTTTCATTAAATGCAACAAAGAAAAAGGAAGAAAGCAGGCAGGGTGAAGAATGTAAGGATTCATTACAGCTAAAAGAAGTATTCTGAAATTTCAAGGACCCCTCAAAGTCTGAAGAGGCATTGCACAAAAACATAATGGATTACAAAAATGAAAGGGTTTAAGAACTCATTGGCAAAGGGTGGCCTATGTCCATACCACCACAAATTGGGGCCTCCCTTCAGCTTCCAAGGTTGTTGGAACACACAATTCCCCCACATTAGCGGCAGGGACCAATCATAAGACAATGATCCAGGCCAGCAATGAAATCCTGCACAAGCCACTTCTGCTGAACGTGTCTTGTTGTTACCTGCCTTACTTATGGGTCCCCAAATATTCGGCACCCCAAACACTGAAGAATTGGTGGCATTGGCCTGAAAATCAGCTATAGACCAGGGAGACAAAACTATACATCCCTGGGAAAAGCTAATATCGGGTAAAGCAGATTGATTCTTTACAACCACAAAACACAAACTCCTATATAAAGAGAAAGTCATATTAAGCTTCCCTTCCGAATCATCAGGTCTAATGGCCACAAGCAAAGCATGTCCTAGGGCGAGCTGCCCCGGGTCTAGGTCCTTTCATGGCTGAAGCAATAACTTGTCCCATAACAAAATGTCCATCAATATCCCTGCAGAGCTTGAGATACTCATTTAAGCTTTTATTTTTATGAGGCCTGATGGTTTCTTTACAATACTTGTTGGCATTTTCAAATGTCAACTGCTTAACAATGGGCATAGCTTGATCAGTATCCCCAAACAATTTTCCTGCCAATTGAAGTAATTGATCCACAAACTCTGAAAAAGGCTCTGAGGGTCCCTGCATTACTTTGGACAATTTGTCCCCAGCTCCCTTATTGGGTTGGTTTTTCCAGGCTCTCAATGCTGTGGTGGCTATTTGAGCATATACTGCTGGATCATATGTTATCTGTGCAGCAAGGGTGTTATACTGTCCGGCCCCTGTTAGCATGTCTAAATTACGCTGGGAAAAACCAGCTGCAGCATTACAAGCAGCCGTGGCCTGACAATGTTCCTGGAATTCGCTCCTCCAAATCAAGTAATCTCTCCCAGAAAGAGTGGCTCAACAGAGTTGTTGCCAATCACTAGGTGTTAAAAACAGAGAAGAAAAGGATTCATAAATGGCTAGGGTGAAAGGAGCAAGAGGTCCATAGCTCTTTTATAAACCATCAGGTGTTTTAGATAGGCACAGTAGCACAGCTTCAAAGAGTTAAACAAATGCAACATAAAGTAACACGCCTTAAAATAATATTCTACAACACTCAAAGGAAAAATCCATCAAGAGGAAGTCTCAATTCTGAACATCTATGCCCCAAATACAAGGGCACCCACCTTTGTGAAAGAAATGTTGCTAAAGCTTAAAGCATACATCAAACCCCACATATTAATAATGAGAGACTTCAACACCCCACTCTCACCAATGGACAGGTCTGCCAGACAGAAACTTAACAGAGAAATATGGGAATTAACAGATGTTATGACTCAAATGGACTTAACAGATATCTACAGAACATTTCATCCAAACACAAAGGAATATACCTTCTTCTCACAACCTCTTAGAAACTTCTCTAAAATTGATCACATACTCAGTCACAAAGCAAATCTCAACAGATACAAAAAAACTAAAATAACCTCCTGTATCTTATTCAATCACCATGGAATAAAGTTAGAATTCAACAACAATACAAACTACAGAAAGCCTACAGACTCGTGGAAACAAAACAATGCTCAACTGGATTACAACTGGGTCAAGGAAGAAATAAAGAAATTAAAGACTTCCTAGAATTCAATGAAAATGAATGCACAACATACCCAAACTCATGGAACATAATGAAAGCAGTGCTAAGAGGAAAGTTCATAGCAATAAATGCCTACATAAAGAATTTGGAGAAATCTCACACTAGTGACTTAACAGCACATCTGAAAGCTTTAGAACAAAAAGAAGCAAACTCAACCAGGAGGAGCAGATGGCAGGAAATAATCAAACTCAGGGCTGAAATCAACAAAATAGAAACAAAGAGAACAATTCAAAGAATCAATGAAACAAAGAGTTGGTTCTCTGAGAAAATCAACAAGATAGACAAACCCCTATCCAAATTAACCAAAAGGTAGAGAGAGAATATCCAAATTAACAAAATCAAAAATGAAAAAGGGGATGTAACAACAGACACTGAGGAAATCCAAAGAATCATCAGGTCATACTTCAAAAACCTGTACCCCACAAAATTAGAAAATCTGAAAGAAATGGACAATTTTCTGGAATAGGTACCACATACCAAAATTAAATCAAGACCAGATAAACAATTTAAATAGACTTATTACCCCTAAGGAAGTAGAAGTAGTCGTTAAAAGTCTCCCAACCAAAATAACCCTGGGGCCAGATGGTTCCACTGTAGAATTCTGTAAGAATTTCAAAGAAGAGCTCATACCAATACTTTTCAAATTGTTCCACACAATAGACACAGAAGGAACATAATCAACCTCTTTTTACAAGGCTACAGTTACCCTGATACCCAAATCACACAAAGATGCAACAAAGAAAGAGAATTACAGGCCAGTTTCCCTCATGAACATTGATGCAAAAATACTCAATAAAATACTGGCAAACTGACATTTGGTGGAAAATTCAAAAAAAGTACTCACCATGACCAAGTAGGCTTCATCCCAGATGTGCAGGGATGGTTCAACATATGAAAATGTGTCAATGTAATACACCATATAAACAAACTGAAAGAAAAAAAAACACATGATCATCTCATTAGATGCTGAAAAAGCCTTTGAAAAGATCCAACACTCCTTCATGATAAAGGTCTTGGGGAGATCAGAGATACAAGGAACATATCTAAACATAATAAAAGTAATATACAGCAAGTCAACAACCAACATCAAATTAAATGGAGAGAAACTCAGAGGGATTCCACTAAAATCAGGAACAAGAAAGGCTGTCCACTCTCTCCAAACTGACTCAATTTAGTACTCAAAATTCTAGCTGGAGCAATAAGGCCACAAGAGGAGATCAAGGGGATACAAATTGGAAAGGAAGAAGTCACACTTTGGCTATTTACGGATGATATGATAGTCTACATAAGTTGTGCCCACGTCACAAGAACTCTGAGCAAGACCACCACAGAGCTGATAGCCAATGCAAACACATAGGAGTTTATTGATTACAAGCCCAGGCTACAAGGACATTTGGAGCCATCAGATGTTGTTTACCAAAATTACTCATTGGCCAGCCCACCCTAGTGGAGTCACCTTGACCAGGGCCCTGGCTGTGTGTGATTTTTCTTGGAAGTGTTTGAGGTTTTTCCTGGAACTAAGTTCAGCTTCTGGCCAAGTGCTATTAGAAAATGGAGTTTTCTTTAAAATGGAGTTTGTTTTTCTCTTTCATTCCCTCCTCTTTCTAGTACCTATGTGAGCCCAATCACTGGTCTCGATTCAGCCTGTCTTGATTTAACCATCTCTTTCTATCGAGTAGCCTGTTTTCCATCTCCACCCAAGCTACTGCTCTTTCGAAAGAAGGCATAATGTGTTAATTAGACCTAGCAACCATCAGCTGGATGGTCCCAAGTCTTTCTTTTATAAATTGCACCAAAGATGCAAGGGCCAAAAGTTATGAGCAATAGCAATATAATAACGGGCCCAACAAAGTAGAAATTAGAGTAGTCAGCCAGGGAGAACGATGCTTGGTTTGTGTCTCACTTCCTTTTGTGCTTCCCCAGCCCCTCTCTCACTTTGCCATTGAGTCTTTTACTACTCCTGAAAGGTCTATATAGAAACAGCATTCCTTGCCCAGGGCTGCACACAATCCTCCTTGCAGAAGGAAGATCAAATCCAACCCCCGTCTGTTCTGCATTACAACCTCAGCTAAGGATGTCAAAGACTCTTGGAGATGGGAGATGGAGTTTTCTAACCTTACTATATCTATATCTATGGCAGTGCACAAGCTGAAATAGCGCTGGCCCTGTGTGATCAGTGATGCTGTCCCAGTTCCTAAACCAGCTAGGCTGGCTCCCAACAGGATACTCAAGAGTGAGAGCTGCCACAGGCTCTCTCAATATGTTTTAGGGATGAAGTTTCTAACTTGTAGAGTAGCTCTTCTTTTGTATAGTAAATTAGCCTTGGGACAAGCCATACCATCATACAGAAGCCTTTTGTATTGTTGAGAACCTGGGTATAAATGCAGGGTGTTAAACCTGTGAAACAAGCCTACCACATATCATTGTGGGGATTCATGTAACTCTGGGAGTTTGGGAGTGCAAAGGTTTGGTTACAGAGGGTTGTTGCCCCTAGGAGACTGTTCCTACACAGAGGCCCTGGCTTGTGACTTGCTGAAGGGTCAGTGATGCCTTGGACTGCCAGTGGCATTGGTTAGGATCAGTGACTTTGGTATAGTTACCCACAACAGCAATAACTTAATAATATGGAGTGGGGGAAGACTGTGTCATAGTAGAGCCAACCAGATGTAGTCAAGTTAGGCTTAGTGGAGTTCGGGAATAGAAATGACTAGTTGAGGAGCTCCAGAAGCAGATCTCCTCCCTTGGTTGTAGCCAGACTGGTTGTTAGTGTCCTGGTGGCCAAAAGGAATGATGTATCTGATGGTTGTGAGGTGCTGGGCCTTGGGGTGCTTTTTGGGAGTGTGGGTTTTGGGTTCTTCTGGGGCATGTTTTTTGGGGGCTAATGGTGGGTTTATTACCTGATTGGACCCTATCACTGCCTGTAACAGGGTCTGAGTGTGCCTGATGGTAAACATCAGCCTGGGATCATGTCCTGCATGATAAAGCCTCAGTCTCCAAGTTTACTAGTTGTCCAGTCTGTTTTCTTTCCTTGGTCAGTGAATTTGATAACTAACCATTTGTAGCACCACCACCCCCAGTGGCCCATGGGTATTCTGGGAAATGCTCCTTCTCATAACATGGTCAATAGTTGATCTCCTGCTGGCCTATGGTGCATATTCCCATCCTCAGTGCTCTCATGTCCCCTGCATGGCTACTGTAATCAGATTCCCCCCATACAGGAGGTGTCTATGTAATCCGTCCCATTGACTCACACCCCCAGCCTCAGGGCCTAAGCATTTATGGCACTGCTTCTTGGTGTGAGAGTGGGCAGGACAGACATAGAACTCGAGATTCCTGGTCCTACTTCATTCTCCGGGGGGATTGCAAACATACCCCAGAAATGGTTCCTGGTCAGATGGATCCCAGTTTTCTCCAACTAGGTCACATAAATCTACAAAAAGGTCAGGAAACCATGTGTTCAGGGGGCGGGGGTGGCGTTTTTGAGGAGGTGATGTTAGCAATGGCTCCCATCTCAGCATTCACAATCATCCAGGTCTGATTCCAAGGCATGTGTGGATTTCTTGCAGCTTGATGATCCCCTGGTGGATCAACAGAAGGAGCCATGTTACTGCCTATGCCATACCTGGAACTTGAGGGAGTTGTCTGGATCCCTTGAAACTTCCTATCCTTTCTCCCAGTAATCTTCTTTGAGTGCTAAGGGGTCCACAGGCCTGGTGTGGGTGTAGTGAATGCAGGCAGCTACATCATCAACTTTGATGGCAGTGTGTTTAGTTAGCAAGATGACAAAGGGCCCCTTCCACCTGGGTTCTAACATCCCCTGGCGATGCCTTCTGACAAAGACCCTGGCTGGAACCTGTGGGGTTCAGGAGGGACACCAGACTTTGGCCACACATGCTTGTGTGCCCACCGAATTCCCTGTATGGAGTCAAGGATATCCTTGATCGTCCAGTTCTGCCAAGAGTTCTGTCTGCAGGCTGAGGATGATAAGAGGTGGAGTACCAAACATAATTTCAAAGGATGTCACCCCCATCTGGTAGAGAGAGTTTCTAACCCTGTATAAGGCAAAGGGAGAAGAGCCACCCAGTTAATGCCAGTCACTAAGGCTAATTTAGTTAGGATCTCTTTTAGAGTTCTGTTCATGCATTCTACCTATCCTGAACTCTGGGGTCTATAAGCACAATGTAATTTCCAATCGCTCCCCAGGGCAGTGGCTAAATTCTGACTCCCCTTGGACACAAAAACTGGTCCATTGTCTGACACTATCATAGCAGGAAATCCATACCTGGAGAGGATGTCTTCTAGGAGTTTCTTGGCCACCACCTGTGCCATTTCATGCTTGGTGTGGAACACATCTACCCATTCTNACAAAATATCTATAAACACTAACAGATATTTATATCCATACTTGCCAGGCTTTATTTCAGTAAAGTCTATCTCCCAGTAGGATCCAGGTTTCTTTCCTCAATGTCTTGTTCCAGGATTCTTTGAATTCACAACAATGTTGGTTAGTTGACAGGCTTTAAATTTGGAAACAATGTCTATGACTTTTTGTTTTCCTTCCCTGATTTTAACTCCTGACTGTCTCAGTAGGCCTTGTATCCTCCACACTCCCATAAGGGAGGCACGATGAATTTTCTGGAGCATCTTTTGTCCCAGGCATTTAGGCAAATGACCTTGTTGTCTGTTGATTGCCACCATCCCTCTAGACACTGCACCATGGGAAAGAACTTTATCTAAGCCAGGTCCTTCTTGGTGTATTGAGGGGCTTCAGGTAGATCAGGGGGTCCTGGACACATCAGGACTGGGGCCAGAATTGGGCTGATCTGGAGTGCCACCTCCTCGACAGTCTTGTCCACCATTTTTTTTAGCCCTGTTCCCTTTCTGGTATTCTGGGCAATCTATTATGGTTACTTTCTTAGGCTTCCATAGGGCCTTGAGAAGGCCCAGGATTTCCTCCTTGTTTTTGATAGTCTTTCCCTCAGCAGTCAACAGTCCCCTTTCTTTATATATTGCCCTGTGCACATGGCGGTGGCAAATGCATAGCAGCTATCAGTGTAAATGTTAACCTTCTGTCCCTGTCCCAGTTCCAAGGCCTTTGTTAGGACCACTAATTTTGCTTTTTGGGCAGAGGTGCCTGTTGGCATCGGTTCAGCCCAGACTACTTCCTCTGAGGTAGTAACTGCTGCCCCCACATACCTCTGTCCATTCTACACAAAGCTGCTTCCATCAGTGTACCAAGTAACTTCAGTGTCAGGCAGGGGGCGGGGCTCTCGGATCAGGCCAGACACAGTGTACCTGAGCCAAGATTCTGGAGTAGTCATGCGGAGACACCTCCAGGTCTGGGTCCAGTAGTAGGGTGGCTGGTTTCAGGGTCATGGGCACCTGGAACATTATTCTGGCAGGGTTGAGCAACAGAGTCTGATAATGAGTCATTCTGGCATTACTTAGCTACCTATCGGGAGGTCACTTGAGAACTCGCTCCAGAGCATGCGGGGTGGTTATGGTGAGATTCTGTCCCAAAGTCAATTTGTCAGCATCCTTGACTAGTAGAGCCACAACTGCTATTATGTGGAGGCATGGGGGCCATCCAGCTGTGACCGGGTCTGGTTTTTTGGACAGGTAAGCTACAGGCCATTTCCAAGGACCTAAGGTCTGAGTCAGGACACCTTTAGNGATTCCACAAATAAGTGGAAAGGCTTAGTCACATCTGGCAGGCCCAATGCTGGGGCCAAAAGCAGGTTTTGTTTGAGTTTGTCAAAACTTGCTGATGATGTTCATTCCACAAGAAGTCTTGCCTCGCTATAGTTGCCTCATAAGGGGCTTAGCCAATTCAGCAAAGCCTGGAATCCACAAGAGGCAAAAGCCTGCTGTGCCTAGGAACTCCCTCATTTGCTTGGCAGTCGTGGGGGTTGGGATCTTAAGGACTGTCTCCTTTTGTGCATCCAAAAGCCATCACTGTCATCCTTTCAGGATGTACCCCAAGTATGTTACCTGCTGTTGACAGAGCTGGGCTTTCTTAGCTGAGGCTTGATATCCCAAGCTCCCCAGGGCATGGAGTAGCCACTTAATTCCTTCAAGGCAGCTCTCTCAGTTGGCAGCTGCAATTAGTAGATCATCCACATACTGTAAGAGACTGACTTCGGGGTTCTGAATACAGTACTCACCCAGGTCCTTATGCAGAGCCTTGTCAAAGATGATGGGGGAGTTTTTGAATCCCTGTGGCAGTCTAGTCCATGTCAGTTGGCCACTGACTCCAATCTCTGAGTCATGCCACTTGAAGGCAAAGTACTGTTGACTCTTGGGGGCTAGAGGCAGACTAAAGAAGGCATCTTTCAGATCTAAGACAGCGTACCATAGTCAATCAGCAGGTAGGGAACTGAACAAGGTGTATGGGTTCGAGGCTGTTGAATGGATGTCAATCACCCTTTTATTGACCTCCCTCAGGTCTTGGACTGGTCTATAGTCATTAGTATGAGGCTTCTTAACAGGCAGCAAGGGTGTGTTCCAGGCCGATTGTACAGGCTGGAGGATTCCCAAGTCTAGCAGCCACCTAGTGTGTGGAGTGATCCCCTTCTTGGCCTCCAGGGGCATGGGGTACTGGCAGACTTTGACTGGATCTGCCCCAAGTTTTATCTTCACATAGATGGGTGATAATGCTCTGCCAGCCCCATTCCCTCTATCTCAGCCCAGGCCAATGGAAACTTCTGTAGCCATCCCTCCAGCTGAGGGAGGGTCAGGCTCAGTGGCTATCTGGTACAACCTATGTTCTTCAGTCATATCACTGGTCATCAATACATGAATAGGTTTCCCATTCTTATTGAGAAATTTAGCTCCTTCATTAGAAAAATGTACCNGAGCTTTCATTTTGGTCAGTAAGTCACACCCTAACAAGGGATATGGGCATTCTGGAATCACCAGAAATTAGTGGGTTATCCAGCCCACTCCTAAGTCCACCATTCTTCAAGTAGTTCATGAATAGGGCATGGCCCCTTGGACTCAAATCCGTTTGTCTGTCATAGGCCTATCGGCCTTTAATAACACTGAAATTTGAGCTCTCATATCTACCATGAAATCAATCCTTTACCCCTCCACTTTTAGGGTTACCCTTGGTTCAGGGAGGGGGGCTAAACCCCATCTCCCTAAATCACTACCCATATCTCTCTGGCTAAGGACTTTGGTGTCACCCTTAATCATCTTCTCAGGGAAATCCTTTGCCTAATGCTCTTCTTTCTTATAACAAGCACACTGGTTCCTCCCGAACCAGGGCCTTCTCTTAGGTCTTTCTTCCTCCCCCGCCAGTAGTTGCTGCAGTCTCCTTCAATGTTCATCGGGATAAGCAATAGCGGCTCATAGAACACTAGCCCGATGCTGGTTCTGATGCTTTTCCTTCTTTATCTCTTTCATCTCAACACTTTCCCTTTCATTATTCACTTTCTCAGCCACTATAACTAAATCTCTAATGCTTTTCTCTTCTAGGCGCTCTAATTTCCTTCTAATATCTGGGGCTGCTTGATTAATAAAGTCAAGGCAGCTGCATTTTCCTGTGACTTCAGATCACACAGGGTTTATCTCCTGAAAGCCTCCTATAGTCACTCCAGAAATGCAGCTGGACTTTCATCTTGGCCCTGCCTAACATCATAGACCTTGCTCAAATTTGCAGGCTAACGTATGGCTGCTTTGAGACCTGCCAATAGAGCCTGGTGATAGACTAGGAACTTCCCCTTATCTTGCTCTATATTGTAGTCCCATTCAGTATGGGTTAGGGGGAATCCAGTGTATATGAGAGCTGGGTTAGTTATGGACTCCCCATTTGGGGCCTGGAACCCATTTCCAGGCCTCCAGTTGGATTTGGTCCCTCTCTTATGTGGTGAATAGGACCTGTAAAACCTGTTGGCAATCATCCAAGTGGGCTGGTGGGTAAAGAGAACAGTGTCAAGAAGGTTAATCAGGTCCCGGGGGTTCTCAGAAAAAGGGGCATTCTAAGACTAGTCACTAGTGGCAAAGGGCCACTAGTAAAAAGGCTGATTGCCATCTTGGTCAGGGGGACTGGCAGCTCTTAAGGGAATGGCAAGCAACCACACCAGGATCAGGAGTTTCTCCTCTCCATCTCTGTGTACCCCTTGCCAGTCCTCCCCCTAGGGCATGGTCTGCAGGAGCCATGGGGGGGGTCCTCCTGCACCACTGGCACAGGTTCAGGAGCTGGGGTATGTATGGTAAGGAGGGGGAGGGAAAATATCCTCTTTGGTGCCCCTGCCCTGAAAGATCAGAGCAGAGGGGTCCCTGTTTGGTGAGTGCTTTTTCTCTGCAGCCAGCACCTTAATCTGTTGGGGAAGAAAAGCTTTAACCCAAAAGGGGGGTCTTCTATGAGAAGATCAGGATGCCTGTTCCGTAGTCGAAACATAATATCCTCTATTGCTCTGATTGGGCCAGCATCAAAGGTTCTCTCTGGAGGCTAGTTAACATTGAAAGAGGGCCCATTCTGCACTGCAAAAGGTGACAAACTTTCCTTTGTGAATTTCAACCCCTCTATTGTGAGCAGTGTTGCACACATCCTTCCAGTGGGCTAGGCAAAGGTCTATGGGAGAAGAAGGAGACTGTCCCAAAGCATCTGTCACAATCAAGTCTATAATAAGAACAATTAACATACTACACATGAGATCAAGGGCACATGAAAAAGTTTTGCCCCAATGAGACAACCAACAAAGTGCCAAGAATTGTTATGGCTTGATGTCTTCTGGGGGAAGTGACCCTCCAGGCTCAATTACACCAAAAACCATCCAGACTCCAAGCTCTCCATCCTTGGTTAAACAAACCTCAGGGACTTCCACATTCCTATCTCCAGGGTCCAGAATGTCTTCCAGAACCCCATGATCCTGGTCCTCCAGCACATCCGCTGGCTGCCACAGGCACTGACCATTACTGGACCACACCACAAACTTAGTGAGCCTTAGAAAATGAAAGTACAGAGTTATGCAAAGACAGAGATGGACAAAGACACAGAAACTTACCGGCCAGTTAGGAACCCCTCATGTCAGGGTTTGGGGTTATAGGTGATCCCAGATGAGCCCCCAAATGTTGTGCCTGCATTACAAGACCCCTGAGCAAGACCACCACAGAGGTGATATCCAATGCAAACACATAGGGGTTTATTGATTCCAAGCCCAGACTTGGTCTATAATCCAGCACTCCAATACAGCCAGTGGAGGAGGATGGCCCTGAGCTCTCAGAGTAAGGAGTTTTTAAAGGGAAAAACTGCAAGCAGGGTGGTACAATCTTGGTGTCTCAGGATTGGGTCAAGGTATGTAACCTCTGAATTCACTGGTTGGGATCCAGAGGAATTTTCAACAACAATGGTTATCAAAAGGCTACAAGGACATTTGGAGCCACCAGATGTTGTTTACCAAAATTACTCATTGGCCAGCCCACCCTAGTGGGGTCACCTTGACCAGGGCCTTGGCTATTTGTGATTTTTCTTGGAAGTGTTTGAGGTTTTTCCTGGAACTAAGTTCAGCTTCTGGCCAAGTGCTGTTTGAAATTGAGTTTTCTTTAAAATGGATTTGTCTTGCTCTCTCAAAGGGACCCCAAAAATTCTACCAGAGAATTCCTATAGCTGATAAACACCTTCAGTAATGTGGCGGGATACGAGATTGACTAAATAAAATCAGTATCCCTCCTATACACAAATGATAAATGGGCTGAGAAAGAAATCAAAGAAACAACACCCTTTACAGTAGCCACAAATAATATAAAATATCTTGGGGTAACTCTAAATAATCAAGTTAAAGACCTGTATGACAAGAACTTTATGTCTTTAAAAAAAGAAACTGAAGAAGATACCAGAAAATGGAAAGATCTCCCATGCTCACGGATTGGTAGGATTAGCATAGTAAAAATTGCAATCTTACCAAAAGCAATCTACAGATTCAGTGCAATCCCCATCAAAATCCCAACATAATTCCTCACAGACCTGGAAAGAACAATAATCAACTTCATATGGAAAAACAAAAAACCCAGGATAGCTAAAACAATCCTGTACGATAAAGGAACTTCCAGAAGCATCACCATCCCTGACTTTAAGCTCTACTACAGAGCTATAGTAAAAAAACAAAAAACAAACAAACAAACAAAAAAAACAGCTTGGTATTGGCATAAAAACCTGTCTCTTATACACATCTAGATGTGTATAAGAGACAGGTGTAGCTTTGGCACTTTTCCTGTGTCTCACTCAGTAGCCCAGGCTGGCCTCAAACTCACATAGATCTGCCTGCCTCTGCCTTCCGAGTACTGGGATTAAAGGCATGCGCCACCACCGCCCGGCTGAATATCTAATTTTTGACAAAGAAGCCAAAATTATACAATGGAAAAAGAAAGCATCTTCAACAAATGGTGCTGGCATAACTGGATCTCAACATGTAGAAGAATGCAAATAGGTCCATATTTATCACCATGCTCAAAACTCAAGTCCAAGAGGATCAAAGACCTCAATATAAATCCAGTTACACTGAACCTGATAGAAGAGAAAGTGGGAAGTAGCCTTGAATGCATTGGCACTACTTCCTGAATATAACACCAGTAGCACAGACACTGAGATTGACAATTAATAAATGGGACCTCCTGAAACTGAAAAGCTTCTATAAGGCAAAGGACATGGTCAATAAACCAAAATGGCAACCTACAGAATGGGAAAAGGTCTTCACCAACCCCACATCTGAGAGAGGGCTGATCTCCAAAATATATAAAGAATTCAAGAAACTAGACATCAAAATACCAAATAACCCAATTTAAAAAATGAGGTACAGATCTAAAGGGAATTCTCAACAAAAAAATCCCCAAAGGCTGAAAGACATTTAAGGAATTGCTCAACATCCTTAGTCATCACAGAAATGCAAATCAAAACGACACTGAGATACCATCTTACACCTGTCAGAATGGCTAAGATCAAAAACACTGATGACAGCTTATGTTGGAAAGGATGTGGAGGAAGGACTTCTCCACTGTTGGTGGGAGTGCAAACTTGTACAGCCACTTTGGAAATCAATATGGAGGTTTCTCAGAAAATTGGGAATCAATCAACCTCAAGACTCAGCTATACCAATCTTGGGCATATACCCAGAGGTTGCTCAATCATACCACAAGGACACTTGCTCAACTATATTCATGCAGCATCATTCATAATAGCCAGAACCGGAAACAACCTAGATGCCCCTCAACTGGGAATGGATAAGGAAAATGTGGTACATATACACAACAGAGTATTACTCTGCTGTAAAAAAAAAAAAAAAAAAAAAAATCACCATGAAATTTGCTGGCAAATGGATGGAACTAGAAAAAAATCATTCTGAGTGAGGTAATCCAGACCCAGAAAGACAAACATGGTGTGTACTTTCTCATAAGTGGATATTAGGAGTAAAGTATAGAATAGCCAACCTACAGTCCACAGCCCAGGGAGGCTGGATAACAAGGAGGGCCCAGAGAGGGATGAATGGATTTCCCTGGGAAAGGGAAATGAGGGGATCTCCTGGGTGAACTGGGAGTGGGGAGTGGGGATGGAAGGATGGGAACTTGAGGGAGCCGTTTAGGTGGGCTGGGTGAGGGAGACAGGTTGGAGGCTGGACAAAGCGGGAGAGTAAAGAAAGAGATGTCTTGATAGGGGTGCATTTTGGGGTTAGGGAGAAACCTGGTGCCAGGGAAAGTCCCAGGAATCCACAAGGATAACACCAGCTAAGACTCCTAAGAATAATGGAGAGGGTGACTGAACTGGCCTTCTCCTTTAGTCAGATTGGTAACTACCCTAATTGTTATCAGAGATACTCTATCCAGTAATTGATGGAAGCAGATGCAGAGATCCACAGCCAAGCACTGGGCTGAGCTCCGGGAGTCTTGCTGAAGAAATTGAGGAGGGATTGTATGAGCCAGGGAGGTCATGAGGAGGGAACCCATAAGGGTGGCTGACCTAGGCTGGTGGGAGCTCAGGGACTCGGGACCAACAGTTGGCAAGCCTCCATGGGACCAGCCTAGGCCCTCTGCATGTGTGTGACAGTTGTGTAGCTTGGTCTCTTTGTGGGGCTCCTAGCAGTGAGATCAGGACCTATCCCTGGTTTTAGCTGGCTTTTGGAAAAATGAAGCTAGGTCCTTCCTCAACTTGATGCCATGCTTTGTTCAAGCCCATGGGAGGCCTGTCCCTTTCTGAATGGAGATGGAGGAGGAGTGGAAGCTAGCGGGGAGTAGATGAGAAGCGGGTGTGTGTGTGTGTGTGTGTGTGTGTAAGGGTTTGGGAGGAGAGGAGGGAGGGGAGACTGCGGTCTGCATGTAAAATAAATGAAAGAATGTTATTTAAATAATAAAAAAGAATGTAATGAATTGAATG
Source organism: Neotoma lepida (assembly GCA_001675575.1). NCBI lineage: Eukaryota > Metazoa > Chordata > Mammalia > Rodentia > Cricetidae > Neotoma > Neotoma lepida. The sequence goes on along the minus strand of LZPO01027888.1, from coordinate 28,523 downwards.
AGAGGCTAAAATAACTTTTTTTTTGTTTTTTTGAGAGATGGTTTCACTGTGTAGCTCTGGAGTCTGTCCTGGAACTGACTCTGTAGACTAAGGCTGGCCTCAAACTAACAGAGATCCACCTGCCTCTGCCTCCTGAGTGCTGGGATTAAAGGCATGCACCACCACCCAGCAAGAGGCTAAAATAGCTTAGTAACTCATAAATTCCTCAATATTCAGAAATGGTTTAGATGTAAAACAATCCCCTATGAAAAATGATAAATTTTCTTGACAATTTCATATATATATACAATGTATTGTGATCATATTTATCCCTTCTCTCTCTTGTCGTTGACTCCTGCTGGTCCCTGTCTTCTTCCCAACCACTCTCTCTTCTGCTTTCATTTGTGCATATGAGTATGTATATGTGTGTGTGTGTTTCCTTCAGTGTATTGGACATTATTCTGTATACTACACACAATTCCTTAACAGGTATTATGTTATTCACCATAGGCTTATGGTCTGAGACATCCTCTAGAAGACTGGACTATTGCTTTTTGCTTAGCACAACTCTGTAAATACATATGTGATCAATGTCATCACAGGAGACAACCTTGGACCTTGGAATGACTCAGCAAACAGTGTCCATTCCTCTTTACAAAGCTTCATATGTGTTTCCTGAAAAAGTACCAGGTTTCCCACACAGCAGTCTTCATTTGNTTTGTTTTGAATCTGTCTTTGTGAGCTGTAGTCCTGGGACTGGAGTGATGGTTAAGAGAACTTCCTGCACTTTCACAGGGCCTGAGCTCAGCTCCCATGTTGGGCATCAAGAGACTCACAGCCACCTGTAACTCCAGCTCCAGAAGATCTAACACATTCCTCTCCATAGGCACCCACAAATAGGTGAATACACACACACATAGGCACATATATACACAAATAAACTAAAAGTAAATTTTAAAACAGCTCATCCATTTCTTATGAAAAATAAGCAAAAATATGTGCTTGTTAGATTTTTATCAATAAATTTTGTCCATGTAAACCTTAAAAAAGAAGAAAAGAAAAGCTTCATGGAAGAAATATGAAATATAGGTACAATTGAGATGAGTAAAAATGAATTGAAAGAGCATTCTACCTGTTCCTATGGAATAAAAAGGGGGTAGAAAAATACAGCTAGATCTATTTAAGGAACAGATTGAAAATGGAGCTGAACAGAGAGGTATATACTACTTCAAATAATGGACAATTTTTAATTCACTTTTGAAGAGAAGCATAACAATAAAAGTAATAGTCATTGGCTGGGTGTCGTGGTGCACACCTTTAATCCCAACACTTGCAAGGCAGAGACAGGCAGATCTCTGTGAGTTCAAGGCCAACCTGATCTACATAGAGACTTCCAGGGCTACACAGGGAGACACTGTCTCCATAAATAAAAGGAGTAATCAAAACATGCATTCATTATCTAAAAGTCTGAGGTAGAGCTTGAAATGCTTCTTTAGAGACAGTGGCAGTGGCTCAGAAAAGAATGAACATATTCCATAGAACAGTTGGGAGTGGTGGCTGCCACTATTGTAGACCAGGCTAGCCTAGAACTCACAAAGATCCACATTCTTCTGCCTCCCCAAATACTGAGATTAAAGGCATGTACCATCAGGACCAGCTGGTCATGGTGTTTTATAATCACAATAGAAACCCTGACTAAGACAGAAATTGGTACTAGGATATGGGATATTGCCGTGGCAGAAGTGACCAGATGTAGGAGAATCATGAAAGGATTTTTGGGACTTTGGGCTGAAAAAGCCATTGAATGTTCAAAGCTTAATGAGCTGTTGTGGGAACTTAGAAGATAAGGCTGAAAGCAGTACAGATGATGGAGGCCTGGCTTGTGAAGTTCCAGAGGGAAGTCTGAGATTCCCTCCTAGACTCATTCTCATTAGTGTGATATTTTGAATTAAAAACCACTAAAGAAGAATTGAGTTGCTGTGATTAACAAGAGACCAGCATGAGACAAAATCTACTGAGAAATGTTTCCTTAAGGTTAGCACATAGAAGCTTTGGTCCAGAGGGGTCCAAAGGCTACACCTTGTGCTGGCAGTCAGGCTTAGTAATATGTGAAATTCTCCCAGATTTTGGTTTTGAAGGCATGAAGTGGTCATGCAAAGCAGTTGAGGCTTGGCACTGTGAGAGACTATGAAAGGCTGCTGTGTTTTGCTAAATTGTTCTATTACAAATAAGAACTTAAGAGTCAGATATTGGGGTGAAAACCTTATAGATCAAGGAAGCAGAGGAGAAGCAACAGCTGACCTTCCATTTCTTACTACAGACCCAACCATCACCTCTTGTACCCACAAGTTCCAGATCAAAGAGAGCACGAGAATTCCAAGTCCCTCCCTTCTTTCTGTCCATATTCTTGGCATCTCTATGGCTAATCCCAGTGAGCTAGTCTGGCTCTTACCCCCTGATTCAAAGTTAACTTTATTAACACAGTCTAGGAGTGTCACTGTGCCATCAAATATCCCACAACATCCCCCCCCCTTTTGTCTAAATAAAAAGGAAATATTTTAACTCTAACATAGTAAAACTATAAACAATAAGAACAATTATCAGGTAAGAATTACATTCACAGTAACCCTGAAACTCCGCCTCCCGCAAACTCCACTCTCCTGGGAGACAGAGCCGGCCAGTGCTGATTGGGACCAAGAGGTGAGTATCCCTTTAGCGGAACACCCCAGCCTCTCAGCTCTGGGCCCAGGGCCACAGCCCTGTGCCCCTGCACCATCACCCATTGCAGTCCCAGTTTCAGGCCAGTAGGCAGGTCTCCT
>LZPO01027888.1:7905-19409 GCA_001675575.1 Neotoma lepida | reverse complement strand
AAAAGAATTGCATTTACAATGTCTAATCCATTTGTATTTGGCAAATTCAGAGAAAATACTGTATTATCCTATCTTGGTGACTCCAAAGTTTTATACCTAAATCATTTTCTATCATAACTTGTATCACCAANCTATAAATGTCTTTTTAGACCTAAAAACATTTTCTTAGATAAACAACTTAAGCTTTTATGCCTGTCAACCTTTATAAACTTTACATCTCTTTTATAAGTTTCTTTTCTGAATTTGGTAACAAAGAAGATGATATAAATATCTCATCTTCAACTCCATCAGAGACCTAAGAAGGATATAATATTACTTAGTAAACAGGAAGTGCAGAGTAAACAACTTCCAAAACTATAGAAATGACAGAGACAGCTGGCTGCCTGGAGAGTCACCCAAGTCTCCTCTGCGTTGTTGGGGCATCCATCTTCAGCCTACAGGTCTAGAATATCTGACAGATTTTTCTGTGAAGCAGAAATTTTGAAGTCCTGGCCTACCTTGTCTTGGCAATGTTTGGCAGTTGCCTTCTTTTGTGTCCTGCTTGTCAAATTTGGGTATCATACTGTTAGCAGTTGGGGCAAGGGCAGTTTCTTGCCCAATGGCTAACTTTGCCACAAAGAAAGCAAACTCCATGTGGAGGTTTGATGCCCATCATCCTATTTTGAAGTAAATTAGTGTTGCCAGGAGTAGATATGTCTCACTGTCATGAAAAGCCTTGTTATTAAAACATATTAAATGCCATATTTTGTAGGTCTCTGAAGTATTTGAAAACATCTATCTATCTAAAATATATATCTGTTTGACCTTGAAAACATACCTAAAATTTGATTGTTATACATGATTAACTAACCTGCGTTTCTTAATTACCCTAAATAGTTTGTAATAATAATTTTCAAGGACTAGAACTTTACATTACATTGTTAAGTGAGCTACATAGGTATAATACCTTAAACAAGAGTAGAAACATACATACAGGATATTATAACAAAAATAACCTTAAATTTGTATCAGAAACTCATANCAATGTAAAATATTTGAGATCAGTAGTTGCTTTTCAGTTTAAAAGTAGATTCAATAATCTACCCTTTTATCCTATCATTCCTATATCATATGTTATAACAAATATAACCTGAAAATTTATCAATATACAAAAATCCATACCAATGTAAAATATTCGAAACTAGTAGTTTTTTAGTTTAAGAGTAGATTCAAAATCTATCCTTTTATCCTACTTCCTGTATCTCCCCTTTTTCTTTTCAGAAAGAGATCCCTGAATTAAACATCCTTTGTTTGTTTTCCTCCCTTACCATGACAAGTAACAATTTGCAACCAACTCCCTAAAGTGATAACAAATATCTATAACCCACCAAATGACCAAAAACTACTCACAATTCTTGGGAATNTGAGCATCATGTTCTTTAATTTACCACTTGTTTTCTTGAGGTGACAGCATCTTTAGGATACCTTGAGAAAAATTGAAATAATGGTCAAGTCCTGGGAAAGCTAACTGTATCATTTGTTGTCCAGTCTCTTTCTGATGGGAAAGTGCTTATCTTAAGTCCTGGTTAGAGTAGTCTGTATGGTTGGACCATCTTAGCTAACCACTTTGAAGTTGTCCTGAGCAATTTGTAGTCCAAAGCTGATCTTTGGGTGGTGTTTGTCAACTTAGCGGCATTATCACAGCCCAGGTGGATTTGTTGTTGGAGGACCCCATCATCTTTTGGAAAATTCAAAGGTCACTGTTAGGAATGGTCACAGTTTACTGAAAAAAAAACTTAAACATTTAAAATATCATATGCAGCAGATCTCCTAGAGGTTAAAGGACCACAGTCTGTTAAATACATCCAGGGTACACAAACTTAATTCCTAGTCACCTGCTTCAGATAAAGCCTAAGAACACATATAGGAAGCTAAATGAAGCTTATTTCTAAAATCAGTTAGTACTCCATATAACCATTGATATCACAACAGAAAGTTTATATATACACATATATACATATATATATATATAAATCTTATAAATTTTGAGATAGTATTTATACCTTAAGAAAAGTTTTAAAGAGTCAAAATAAAACCAAAGGATTATGAGATTGGTGACAATACAATATCCCTTAATTTTGGTTTTCTTCTGTCCCATACCAGGTGGCTCTTCTGACATGAGACAGAGATTTTGGATTTTCTTTTAGCAAGCCTGCTTGGGTTGAGAAAAGAAGACAGTCATGCTCCAACTCCAAAGTCAGCTTTAATTTTTAATTAAATTGAGACTACAAAAGGACCATTTGCCTTAGAGAACAAGAGAGACAAACATTTGAGAGGATTTATGAAATTCTACCCTGTTGGAGATGTGTTATACCATTAGGCCAATTTTCTATTTTTCTTGGGACATTTTTTCTTGATGATTCATCCTTATTCTTCCTATGCCTCATTTGTCCAGTAGTCTTCAGATTCATTAGTTGGATGCTGTTATTCTCCTGGAAAGACAAAAGCAAAACTCTTCTCCAATCCTAACTTTGGGGAGTTCCTTTTTTGGCAGGTTATATCTTTTTTAAACAAAATGTTTTTTGGCAACAGAAAAAGTATTATCTTTTAATGATATATTTACATTCTTTCTATATATAAAATATATATTTAATGGATATATATATATATGTATATATTACCTGTCAAATGAAAGGCATTAGTTAGTCTTGTAAGTTAATTTGGATAGGATGGCCATGCTCTTTAATGAACTATTGCCTCTCCTAATCAAGAGGTCTCTCCTATTCAAATCTAATCTTTATCAATCTTCTTGGTTTCTATAGCTTTTCTTCTCCTGTGGAAACAAAAGCAAAACCTCTTTCTCAACATAACACATTCCTGGTTTCCATTCTGAGGTCAACACATTCTTAAAATATACAGGCTTATTTAATTTAGTAGTTTTTCCTATTATCCAATGTCTCTCTACAGCTGTCATGCCTTTCTCATTAGCGTTTAAAAAATTTAAAGTTAATAAGGCATTGTGTAATTTATCTCTTAGAGTTTTTATTACCCCATTTTGGTTATTAAGCATATCTTTTAAAGTGCAATTAGATCTTTCTATAACTGCTTGTCCTGTAGGATTGTGTGGTATACCCATAATATGCTGTATGTTATAATATGCAAAAAGACATTTCATTTTACTGGAGACACATTTTACTTGCTGCCAATTGATAGAAAAATCTTTCTTCAAACCTTTGCTATTAACATGATGTTTCTTATGAAATTCTGAGACTTCTAGCACATTTCTTATCAATAGCTGATCAATTTTATCATTACCTTGTGCTAGAAGACCTGATAGGCCCATATGAGATCTGATATGTGGATAATATCTATTTCTGATTACTTGTTGTAGTAGAATAAATAACAAAATTAATTCTGAAACATTTGGAATAAGTTCAGTGGTTTGAATACGTAAAACAACTCTTTCTGCACATTGAGAGTCAGTAATTATATTAAGAGATTCTGGAAAATCTAATAATACCGTGAGAATAACAAATAATTCTGACTTTTGAACTGAATCATAAGGGCTTAGAGCCACTTTACTTATTTTTCCTGATTTATTTGCATCAGCATAGAATGTCAGGGCTCCAGAAATTGGTGTTCCCCATACTTTTGAGATATTTGTTGCTAATGTCTCCCAAGAAATTACTGCAAGCTCTTTGCCAATGTTCATTTTCTTTTCAGAATGAGGTAATTTCAGCATTAAAAAATGGTACTGGAATTTCTGTTGTGTCTATTCCTGCTAGTTGACAAAGTCTCAGTTTTCCTTTCAGAATTAATTCAGACAACTTTTCTACATAGGTATTTAAGTATTTACTCTGTGTGGTAAAAATATTCATTCTAAAACATTATCTTCTCTCTGCATAAGAATTCCTGTAGGAGAATGGATAGAAGGTAAGATAACTAGAATACAATCAAGCTTTGGATCTAAACGATCCACATGCACATCCTGTAATTTCTTTTCTACCAAAGCCAATTAATTCTCTCTAAGCCTCAGCTGATAATTTTTTTTGGACTACTTAATTCCTTATCATCTTGTAAGGTATGAAATAAATTATTTAGTTCTTGAGTTGTTAATCCAATCATGGGCCATAGCCAGTTAATATCTCCCAGCAACTTTTGAAAATAATTAAGAGTTCATAATTGATATCTCCTGATTTATACTTTCTATGTACAAACCTGTCTAATATCTTAGATAATTAATAGCATCTTCTCTTTGTATTTTTTCAGGAGCAATTTGTAATCCTCAGCAAGGCAAAATTCTCTTTACTTCATCAAACATTTTTCTAAGGTATCTGCATTTGAATTACTCAGTAAGATATCATTATATGATAAATCATANATTGAGGAAACTATTTACAAATTATTTTTGACAGCTGTTGTACAAAATATTGACACAAAAATGGGGCTGTTTAACATTCCCTGTAGCAAGACCCACTGGTATCTTCTAACAGGTTGAGAATTACTATAAGCAGGCATCATGAAGACATGTTTTTCTCTATCCTATTCTTGTAAAAGGTATAGTAAAAAAGAAGTCTTTTAAATCAATCAGTTAGGTAATAGATAAGGCAAGGGAATTTGAGGTTATAAAGAGCCCATTGGCTGAATCACCTTATTAATAGCTCTTAGATCTGTAACCATTCTCTATTTTCTTTATAGTAACAAATTTCTTTATAGTAACAAATACAGGAGAATGACAAAGACTGGTCAGTTCTTCAATATGTTGAGCATTTAATTGCTCCTGTACCAACTGTTCTAAGGCCTGCTATTTTTCTGATGTCAAAGGCCATAGTTCTACCCAGACAGGTTTGTCAGTTAACCATTTTAAAGGTAAGGCTGTTGGTATCTTTGAAAGATCAGCAGCTGTTGTGTGCTGTTTATGTACAACCTGAATTGTCGATGACTGTTCTTCATTATACCTTTGAATGTTTCTCTCAGAAGCATTCTTAGTTTNATCGTTTGTGTCTGAGATTGGAAGAATGTTAATTGTTTCTCTCAGAAGCATTCTTAGTTTTATCGTTTGTGTCTGAGATTGGAAGAATGTTAATCTGGGTTTTCTGTTGCTGTAACAAGTCACACCCCCATAAATTCATTGTTATGTTAGCCACATAAGGCTTTAATTTCTTTATCTGTCCTGCTCACCCTATACATTCAATGCACCTTGTACTTTGTTTTACCTGAGATAAGTTCCAATCCCTAGAATCTGAACATTTACCTCCTGAAGAGGCCAATCCGGATGCCAAGATTTTGGCAAAATTATTGTTGCATCTGCACCTATGTTAACCAAACCCTCAATTTCAATGCCATTTATATGTATTTTTAGCTTTGGTCTTTGAACATTTATAGAAATTTGCTAAAATATTGGTTTTATGGTCTCTCCTGAACTTTTTGTTTTATCAGCTGAAGCTAGAAACACCTTGCCTACAATTCCTTTTCAGATGACTTTGTCTACCACAATTAAAACATCTGACATTTTGATTTTTCTTAAAATTTTTAGAAATCACTTCTCCTATCAAAGTAGCATCATAAACATAAGATCCAATATCAGTTGTATTTCAGATCCATTCATCTATGGGTACTGATTTTGCCTAATCACCCTTTTATGTTTTGAATTAGCATTTTCAAAAGCCAAAGATTCAATTAATATTTGTCTGACTTCTGGATCTGATATTATTTTATTTACAGCTGAAGTCACTCTTCGTAAAAAATCAGTAAATGCTTCTTTTGGGCCTTGTTTAATTTTAGTAAAAGACCCAGACTTCTTTTCTGATACTTCAAACTTGTCCCAAGCATTCAAAGCCAAGGTATATTCATAAAATTTCTACTATCTTCAAAATTCAGCATAATGGCCTTCACCCAGAAACTGTTCTTGGGAAATGTCAATAGCTCGAGCCCTGTTTCTTTGTTCTATGACCCTAGCTTCCTCTACACTATGTTCTCCATTGTAACTGAGGACCAGAATCCAATATTGTTGTAGCTAAATCTTTCCAGTCTTGGGGATAATTCTGTTCTGAGTTGGTTTTCTAATAGTCTTGGGCTGTACCTATTTAATTTCATCATGCAGTAGTATGGTAGGTTCTTGTCTAAATTCCATGGTCTGTGTCTGAGTATTTTTCTTATTTTCATTAGTAGGTCTTTCTAAGATTTGTAGCTTGTATCTTATCAATAGTAAATCTTTCTAAAGCTTGTATCTTATCAGTTAATTTTTCATATTTGGCACAGTTATCAAACCACTTTTTAAATGCAATATATGAATTACCAAACTGATAGTAATTATAATCAGCATTGTGTCAATCCCAGTTAAGTTGGTTATCCATTTATTTTTTTCGATTTTTAAGCCACACATAGTTTTATTATACAGAGTCCTAACTCTCTTCATTGTGATATTCCCCATTCTTAAGGTGGGAAAGATTTTATTTTTAAAATAACCTAATTCTCTCCTTAAGAATTCCCAGGTATCTTACCAGATCTGCTCACTTTTCAGTTTGTCCACAGCAGTGGTGGCTGCAACATCGGGGGCACGGGTGTGCAGTGGTGACAGCAGCAGCAGAAGCCCAAGTCAGAGTGAGCAGGTGTTGAGGTGGACAGGCTGGTGCAGCGTCAGCATGGGGATTGGACCCAAGAGGACTGCAGCAGGGAAAGCCTGTGTTGCAAGAGGCAAGAGGCAAGGGTGCAGAAGATGAGGGCATGTGGCCACAGAGCTAGAGGCTTCAGAAGTTGCCTTGTGATCTCATGCCCCACGTTGGAAGCCAAAGTGTTGTATTTTATGAAAGTGTTCTATTACAAATTTAAAACTTGAGAGTTAGATATTGGGGTGAAAACCTTATAGATCAAAGAAGGAGGAGCAACCATCTGCCATTTCCTTTCTTATCAGAGACCCAGCCAGCACCTCTTCTCTTCACAAGTCTCAAATTGAAGAGAGCACATGATTTCCAAGTCCCTCCCTTCTCCTTCCTTTCCATATTCCTGACTTCTCTATGGCTAATCCTGGTCAGCTAGTCTCTGGATTCACCCCTAATTCAAATTAACTTTACCAACACAGTCTAGGAGTGTCACACTGCAAACAAAAAACAAGCCATTGGTGAATGTGCAGCCTCAGTTAAAGTAGAAGACATAGGATTGAAAGGGCCATGCATGTGGCAGGATCAGAGTACTTGAAGAGAGCCCAGAAGAGGCTATTGGTGAAGGTTCAGCCCAAGTTCACCCAAGCATTTTGGAGATGCCAATACCATGAGGCCACCAGCAAAGGCAGCAGCAGCTGTAGAGTGGAGCCTAGGAGACAAGTTAGGTATGCAGTGCATGGCTGCTTTTGAAACCCAGAAGTCTGAGGACTGAACTTTTTATACTATTGGACTTTGGTTTTGTTTTGATTCAGACAAGTACTATAATTGATTAGGGCAAATGCCATAAATATACTAAGTTAGTTAGAAAAAGATACTTCCATAATGCTGATATCTCTCGCAGACACCATTTGGAAGTCACCATCTCAAGGAATTGATCAATATTAGCGTATCTAGAGGCTAAGGAGCTGACTAAGAGTTCACTTACCACAAGGATGGGGCCTGGAGTTTGTATACTCAGAACCCACTTAAATGCTGGGTGGGCATGGTTGCCTTGCCAGTGATTCCAGTGCTTAGAAGGAGGACATGGGTATAGGTGAGCTCTGGGCTCAATTGAGAGACCTTGCTTTAATGAACAAGGTGAAGAGTGTTCCAGAAGGCACATGACTTCAACTTTGGGCCTACACACACACACATGATCTCCACCTGAGTGCACCTATACATACACACCCACACCCACATACCACACATATACACACACTTTTTAAAGGAAATACTGCGTAGGGATGGATATGTAGCTCAGGACAGTGCTTGATTTCCATCCCGAGAATCTATGTTTAAAGAAAAAGAAAACAAGTGTGGTGGTGCTGGGGATATAGAAGTACATAAACCTTGGCCCTCACTTGGAGGCTGGGAATATGGCTCAATGGGTAACAGTGCTTGCTATGCAATCATGAAGTCTTGGGTTTGAGTCCCCACCATCCATGTAGAAACCTGAGCATGGGGCCATGTGCTTGTAACCTCAGCATAGGGGCTGAGGCAAGCAGATTCTTAGAGCTTACTGGCTAGCCATCCTAGCCAAAGATTAGTTGAAATAATGAGAAAACAATGAAGTTATGTGTCATCGAAATGTAAATAATGGAAAAAGGACTATTCTTGGATAAAAGAAGCTAACGAGACAGAACAGCCAAATATATCATCTCAATTCTGATCAGATCTTCTTTGTTTTTACTTCTATTTATTTTATTTTGCCACAGAAGAAAAGCTTGGTGTGGTGGCACTTTTCTGTAATCCCAGAATTTGGGAAGTGGGGGCTGCAAGATCAGGGATTTATGGCCATCTTCATTTTAAAAACAACAAAACAAAACAAAAACAAAAAACAAACAAACAAAAATCCTCTTATATTTTTGGTTAAATCTAGCCTTTAATGACTGAGACATGCTCAGTGCAAGAAGCCAATCACTACTGATGGCAAATTGTAGGATTCCATGAATGTAGTATCCAGAATTGGTCAGAGATAGATAGATCGATCGATGGATCGATGGATAGATAGATAGATAGATAGATAGATAGATAGATAGATAGATAGATAGATAGATAGATAGGATAATTAGAGTGGATGGGAATTCTTTGCAAGTGGATTAAAATACCTGTTTTTGTATTAATAATTGTATAATGATGACTTTACCAAGTGAGTGAATTTTTGTAGTATGTGAATTAAATCTCAGTGAAACGCACAAAAATAGGAACTTAGACATCACCCAAATGTTCATCTGTCAGCTTATGGCACATCCACTTAGTGGGATACTATGAAGTCATTAAAACAGTAGGGTAGATCTTTGAAAATATTATAACCTGTACTCATATCCAAGACTTTATATTGTTATAACCTTAGATGTATGTATGTATGTATGTATGAGATGTATGTATAATAATGGTACATTTTTAAGAAAAATAGTTCATGTATATAGTTTTTAGAGATAATTTCAAAACAAAGGTAGGAAAGGAGTGAGGGATGTGTAGCAGGCTGTAACCTGCTTGATGTGGAACTGTACAATCTGAAGAGATGCCTTCATCTTGTGAACATTTTTAGGTGGTGTGATTTGGGGTAGTTTTCACATTTTTCAATATTTTTAAATTAAATTAATTAAGTATTCTTACAAACAATTGCTTCCAGAATATTTGTCAGACCCATTCTGAGGATTTCTGACCTTACTCAGGACAAACTTCTATTCATTTGCTATATTGCTCACTTTTGATTAATAGTAAATAGAAAAGGTTGAAGCAATATGGCAAAACACAAAACAAAACAAAATCCAGTAAATACTAAGTGTTGGCACAGGGATTTTTTTAATAGTGGGAATTTTCTATATGTTGTTTGTAGTTAGATGCTATAGATGTTTATTAAAACTCACAAAATTATATACCAAAAAAGTGAATTTTAATGAGTAAATTTTTAAAATAAATGTAATTTTAATTAAAAACAAAAACTAAAAATAAAAACAATAAAAAAAAAACCCTGCCAGGCAGTGGTGGCACACACCTTTAAACCAAGCACACAGGAGGCAGAGGCAGACAGATCTCTGAGTTTATGGTTAGCCTGGTCTACAGAGTGAGTTCCAGGACAGCCACGGTTATACAGAGAAACCCTGTCTCAAAAAAAACACAACAAAACAAAACAAAAAACCAAGCAAAAAAAACAGCTGTTGAAGGCCACAAAAGAAAATGTGGAAAGAAATTTGAGCACGGAGTAGATACTAGAGGATATTAAAGGATGACTACTCTTCTTAGGAAAATGATGGTTAGGTAAAAGAAATAAAATATTGTCTAAAGCTTATCTTTAAATGACTCAGGGGGAATGTGAATTGATAGATGCCTACATTCACAGATACACAGCATAGATAAATATTAGCAATTGATGAATCTAGATATTATCTACATGTTTGAATTTTTGAATTTTTATTGTAAAAAGTTAGAAAAGTTTGTGGGGATAGAAGATGCAGGTAACAAAGATAGCAAAGCCTGCTGCTGAGACCAACGGGCAGAAAGTCAAAGTATATACCAGGTCAGCACCGGTAAACGTGGAGAGTTAGAACTTAAGAGAGCCATGTTCTCCAGAGTGGTGGTAAGAGCCATAGGACAGGAGAGAGATGAGCAGGTCTGGGAAAGAAGGAAAGCAAACCGGAGAAAGGAGAATATGTGTTAGTTCTGTAGTCCCAGGAGCCAGGAGTGAGCGTGGTGACCTACTGTGTTCATCCACAGTGTGTAGTTTCAGCTATTCCAACTAGATTCCTGGGTGTTTTGCCTGTGTGTATGTCTGTACACCATGTGTATCCCAGAAGAGGGTGTTGGAGTCCCTGGAATTGGAGTTACAGACAAATGTAAGCTACCATGTGGGTGCTGGGAATTGAACCCAGGTCCTTTGGATGAGCAGCCAGAGTTCTTACCAGTGAACTAGTCCCAATCCAATGTTGTCTTTTTAAAATCTGAATTTTGATGCCTACTATGAGGATAATATTTGATTTATTCTTTACACTTGAACATCTGGATAAATTTCAAATGAAGAGAAATAATATAAAAATAAAACCATTAATTATTAAGAGAAAATGTGATTAAATTCAGCCACAGAATGAAACTAAAAAAAACATGCTGGCCATGAATAAAAATATGGAAGCAATACGGGCAACAACCAAAACATCTGATTGTCAAAAATGTAAATATCATTTGCATGGCAGAGAATATAATATGAAAGAAAGTGAAATGAAGAAATAATAACTGGACAAAATATCTAGCCAGTATTATGGAAAACACTAAGCATATCTAAAGTATAAGAGCTTCCTTTGATAAAAATAAAACTAGTATTTAAAATAACAGTACATGTAAAATGAAACAAAATGGCCCTTAACTACATGGAAGGACATATTAAAATGAGAAAGCACAAATTAAAAGCATATTGATTTTTTAGGATGATCTCTTTTAGCCAAGGCTAGCCTCAAATTTACTATGACCTTTAACTTCTGAGTGCTGAGATTACAGGCATGCACCACAATACTTGGCTTATGTCATGCTGAGAGTTTAACCCAGGGCTTTCTTCAAGACAGATGCTCAACCAACTGAGCTAGAGCCCCATCCCCAGCCCAAATACTGATTTTAAAACATGGAAAACTATATCTTTCTGAGGATATGCCTCAGGACCAAAAGAATAAAAAAATGTTTTCCTAAGCATAAACTCTAAACTTAAAAATAAACACTTTTTCAGTCCTTGTATAGGAGAAGATTGAATAATACCACAGAGGTGTAATCAGAAAAGTCCAAATTTGGAAGAAATTCTAAAAGTGAAATTGCTATTTTTTTTAAAGATTAAGTACATTATAAGAATTAAAGATGGAGGAAAGGATTCTTTAGTAGAAGATATTCTGAAGTATT
>LZPO01027887.1:14348-31148 GCA_001675575.1 Neotoma lepida | reverse complement strand
TGTATATAATAAATGCTCACTTTCAATTACTAAGAATTACTCACTACTACTGGTAGACTTTATAATGGTTGTAAGTTTTTTTTTTTAAATATATGAGACATGTCCAGCATCTGTGCCCTGTTATGAGCTCATCCTCTTCTATTATCAGTACTGAGTATGGCAGGCATCTTTTACAAATGTTGTTTCAATATGTGGAAAGATTGTGAGAGTTAGAGGAACAAGAAGTTTGATATGACATAGTGTCTCTTAGGAATGTCAGAAGCTATATCCATGAAGACTCACCAATACGACTGCTTAAATATGAACTGAAGAAGGACAGTACCAATAGACATGTTAGCATGGATGGGGAAAGGCTCACAAGGCCTCAACCCTCCTTTAAGAACTAATAGTAACAAAGGAATCCTGAGACCTATAGATATAGTCTTCCCCAGGAAAGAGCACACCAACTGGAATCCAATACCAAGTAGTCAGCCATGAAAACATACATACAAGTAACATTATATGGACTTATGCATTTAGGTATATATATATATATATATATATATATGTATATGTATGTACATATATGTGTGTGTATAAAACAATGATTAATAAAAAAGAGGCTATGAAATTCAAAGAGAGCAGGAAGGGGCATATGGAATATTTGGAGGAAGTAAAGGGAATGGAGAAATGATTATATATAATATAATATATCATTATATTATAAGCTCAAAGTAATAATTAAAAATTCAAATATAAAAATTAATAATGCATACTCTGTCAGATGTCCTTGAACTGNAGTGGAAGAGATCAATATTTTCTTATACTTAACGAGAGTTTTTAAAAGATTAATCTAAATATCATGATTATTCTACAGTTATACAATAGAGAATGTGCAAATGTGGCTTCAACTTTGAGGATCATCAGAAAGTCAATAGATGAATAATATATTAAGGAAAAGCTAACAGGAAATATGGTAACAAAGGAATAAAAATAATAGTTTAAAGATTTTTATNGTTGAGCTATATTCCTACTATACTCTTAGTCTCTTTCTATATATAAATAAAGAAACCAAAACTCTATTTCCTTTACTAAAATATTCCATCTGTTAGCCACTGTGTAATTTATGTAATTATCAACAAACATTTAAAGGTGCCACTGTCATCACATTGTCCTGATCCTATACAGCTTAGAGACACAGAGACTGTCGGCAGGTTCTATACAACAGACTCTACTTCAGTAAAACTGGCTTCTGGGAAAGCTGAGGCTAAGTTTTAAGTTGCCACACTCTGATTGAAATTCAAATTATTTCATTGTTCTAATGGATCAATCTTTATTCACATAAGAGTCAATAGCAATGTGAATAACAACAGATAAGATATCCTACTCCTATTGAAAATGTTATCAATGACCATAGTTACTGTTCCATCACTGTAACTGATGGAGCATTTATTTACTTGAATCAATAAACATTTTCCTATTTAGTAAAGGAAGTGTTAGAGAATTGCCTGTTTATTAATCTACTTTTTCAGGGCATTTAGACTAGGGTAATACATTATCTGTTGATTTAAGTTATTTTAGAATTATTTATTTATTATTTGTGTGTGTGTGTGTGTGTGTGTGTATGTGTGTGTGTGTTGTATGGTTATATCCAAATGTAATGCTGATGTTCATGGGGTCCAGAAGAGTATGCAGGGTCCCCTGAAGCTGGAGGTATAGATGATTTTGTGTAGCCCAACACCAGTGTTGGGAATTGAACTTGGGTCCTATAAAAGTGCAATATGAACACTTAACAACTGAGCAATTTCTCAGCTCTTGTAAAATTAATTTACTAATGAAAAGAAGGGCAACTTAAATATCCTGGCTACCATATGTTTGGCAGTATTGCTTGATGGAGAACACACTGCCAAATTGAATTAGAATCCAAGTCAGACTGTTAGTTAACTCTTCTTTGGAAGCTTGCCTGGTACCTATTGGTACTGAGAAAGTTAATTCTCAGGGAGAGGTCATCCAGGTCAGTTCTAGCTCAGGGGCCTCTGGAATCTGGTTCCGAAGTGCATGGTATCCTCAGCAATAGTACTTACCCTCTATCTCTGGGGAGTAACCAAGTGAAACAGCTATAGGCTATATGTTTTGGGAGTCTCTTATATAGCCCAGGCCAGTAACTTAAAGAGAGATTCTTATATTTGTATTGGAGTTTTTATTAGGTGGTTTTGGGCCTTAGAGGAAGCTTCATCAGCCCAGAGGACTGTATAAGTATATTTTATTAAGACTATATATTTCTATTTATACAACAAATTTATGCATTATAACCAACAGTCTAACTCAGCTTTAAAGCCTATGAACCATATCAGCGTCCAGAATGACACAAAAACCCCACAGAAGCAGTCGTGGCACACAGTTATCTTAGCAGTAACTAACTGCTCTCTAGTTAGACTTAGGATCCACTCTACAAGAGGGATACCATGTCTGATATTGGAAGCCTAGCTAACTAATCCGTGCTAATGAAGTCATGATTATTGGAAGAAAATCTACAACTGCTAATTTACTAAACCAGAATAATTCCTAGCAACAATCTGTAAACATGTGTCCTTATATATATACAAGATAAGCGTAGTTACCATCACTCCTCAACAAGGAAACTTTGCAATAGATGAAGACCACTACAGAAAAACATAATCAATTAATATGCAGAGGTGTAGAGCCCAGTCCCAATGAACTGCAAACCATTCCCATTCCTAAAGATNAAGGAACATTGTGGAAGAAGCAGCATAAAGATTGTAAGAACCATGGGATCAGGGATTTTTCTGTGAGATTGTGTCTCCCAGTAACATCAGAAGCTACACCTATAAAGTCTCACCAACATGACCACTCAGATGTGACACTAACAAACGTGACAAAGTGCATGGGGAAAACCCATGATGCNTCAGTGCTACACAGTGAAGTACAGGCATTTGAGGATAGCTGGGAGGAGAGGTAGTCCTCCCCAAGGCAGAGCACACAATTGATTGTCCAGTACCATTCAGTCAGTCTTGAAAACAAACATACAAATAACATCATATGCATTCAAAAGGTTATATTTAAGAATTTATGTGTACAAAAATAAATATATGCACGCAATAACAACTGATGACAAAAGTGACCACGAATTTGAAGGAGAGTGGGGAGGGGTCTATGGGAGGTTTTGGAGGGAAGAAAAGGAAGGGAGAAATATTGAGATGAAAATGCAATCTCAAAAACAAACAAACAAAAGGTAGTCAGATGAAAGCATTCTATGAAAGCACGTGTATGTGTATGGCTTTTCTTTCATTCTCTTGTCAATCCAGTAATGTTTCCAGGACCAAGCTGTGCTGGACACAGCAAGGCATGGTATTATAGGGGTTGTGAAAGGGGACAGTTGTAAGGAAGGAGGATGAAAGTAAAACTGAAAGCCAAGAAACATCATTTAGAAGAGAAACAAGTCAAGCACCAGTGGAAACGACTTTATGCCTTCTTACACTCAAGTCTAAGAAAAGGCTGGTCCAAAATTGTCCACAGCTCACTGTGCAGAAAAGCAGCAGCATCTTTTATGTTCTTTCTTTTATCCCACAAACTGTAGGTGAATGCTGACCTGTAAGCTNGTCTCCGTTGCAGAATTTAAAAATACATCATTGCACCAAGTTTCTACATTTGTGTACACATGTATAATATTACCCCGGAAAATAAAGGATACAGACATGGCCACTAATGATGGAATTATATTTAAATCTGAGGAGAGCTAGATGCCCCACGGAAAGCCAAACTTTAGGGTACAGGTGAGGTCTGTGGAACAATGTGCTGCTGGTTGTCTGGGTGATACGTCTTCTAATTTGTTCCAAATGTAGGCGGGGAGTCAATCATCAGAAACAATGTGGGATGGGGATGCTGGAGGTTTTTAAAAAGATGGCCCATGAAGATGATCTAGAGCCCTGGAGAATGGATGCAGAATTCCAGCAGTTTCTTGGCAACTTGACACCCACTTCGGTTCACAGCTACAGTCAATCAAACAAACAGTTATTCTTAGCCTTGCTTTAATTACAGAGAGGAGGGGTGTTACTTTGTAGCAAATTTGCATCTCTTCAGAAAGCCTTCCATTAGATTATACCAGCAGCAAAATATCATGCTAGGTAGACAGAAGCCAAATCCCCTGGAACTTATTTACATCGAGTGCTGTGTAGCAGTAGTTCAAATTTAATAATATAGTCATAATAAAACTCATAGCCTAAATTTGAAAGCCTTTCAGAAACACTTAGTAAGGTGAAAGTGTAAGTGTCATTCTAATTATAAAATGTAGGGAGTGAGGTGGCGATTAACACCTCATAAAAAATTAAGGAAAAATGCGAAGGGGAGCTCTAGTCTATGGATTGCCTATGGCCTCTTTACTGCAGCTCTGGGGCTTGCATGGTCGGGGGCGGACATACTCATTACATAGCCTGCAAAGAAAAGCACTTCCACACGTAATGAGCACATGCAGAGAGAAGATGAATCAGTCATTGGCACAAACTACCACCTCGGCATATGCAGCTGGTTTTATTTATTTTTTCATATTTCTCCAGTCCACCCACTAAAATTTATTCTTTTTGCCAAGCTGCACCCCATGCTTGGTCTAGAAACAAAACACAATATTGCACTTCTGTGTACACACAACTTCTGGTCTCTCTTGGTTTGCGCATATAGTTTTAGAAACCAGGAGATTGAAGACGTGAACAGGACAGAAAAGTTTAGACAATGAGTTGCTAGTGTGCACATGCTCACACGCCGAGTGTGTGAGGAGGCCGAGGAAGCACAGCTTTGACTGAGACGTTTGCTTTTACTTCTCATAGCAAATGGTTGTTTCCTATGTGATTTTTTACATTTAATTTTAAATATATTATTATACTTTTAAGTGTGTGAGTGTGCTGCTTGTGTGTGTGTGTGTGTGTGTGTGTGTGTGTGGTGTGTGTGTGTGCAGATGAGTGCAAAATCCCAGGGAGTTCAGTGACATCAGATGATTCTGGAGCTGTAGTTACAGGAGGTTACAAGCTTCCTGGCATGGGTGATAGGAATCTAATTCAGATCCTCTGCAAGAGCTGAGGGGCTTTTAACAGCCGAGCCATTTATCCCACACCTGCATTCTTTTAAGTAGAATATTTTACTTGAATTTTCTGTGGTAGAGATCCAAGACACATTTAGTATCTCCTCTCTCTCTTTCTCTCTCTTTCTTTCTCTCTCTCCCTCCTTCCATCCCGCCCTCTTTTTCTCCCCTCCCCCCCGTGTGTGTGTGTTTGTGTGTGTACCTGTGTTCACATGTGTGACTGTGGTCAAGCATGTGCAGATATGCAGAGGTCAGAGGAAATGGGGTGCTGGTATTTTGTACTTGCGGCATTCTCCAGGCTCAAGGCCTGTGGATTCTGTTTTAGCCTCTCACCTCGCAGCAGGAGCCCTGGGATTATAGAAGCTTGTGCGAAGTGTTTGCCTTTTATACAGGTTCTGAGGAGTCATGCTCAGGTACTCACATCTGCATGGCAAGTGGTTTGTTTGTTGGTTTGTTTGTTTTTGTTTTTTTGCCCAGTGAGCCATCTTCTCAGCCCTGTTTTCAGTCTTTATTTTCTCACTATTCGGGTAGATGTGAGATGGTTAAATTGCTGAGAATTTAATTTGCATTTTCCTGAGGTCTGCTGAGTTGGAATGGCCTTGGGTTTGCTCTTTGGCCACTTAACAATAAGTTTGGAGAAAGACTGTGAGACTCCCCTCCTTCTCTGCTGTCCTGTCTTTTTTAATTTTCAAAAGTAACGCCTAAATTTCCAGTACATCTTCTTTTGTTGATTTAAATTTCAAAGCGTATTTTATGTTCTCTGATTTGTCTTCGGACACTTAATTGTGCTTTTTAATAAGCAGAAAGGACTAACTTTAACATATTCTCACTCATCAAAACCTTGAACGCTAATGTGTCCTGGGTTCTGTTAATGAACTGTGCATCCATGGATGCCGCAGATCTATTTCCCTTTGATAGATGCAATAATTTTCACGTGTGGAAATGCAGACCACCCACTTCTTTCTTATTGTATTTAGTGGTTAAAATCAGAACAGTTTTCTCTCTTATGAACAGACAGTATCCATTGATTTTTGTCAAAGTAGTGTGTGATGATCATAACTTTCAGTGACTTAGAGTAATAATTGTTTAACTCAGGAGCCTGAGATTCAGTAACTGGCATGAGACCAATCGGAGGAGTATTTCTCGCAGTTCTCTGGGAGTTAATAAGAACTTAACTAAAGACTTACATTTCTCTTCCTGCATCTTACTTATTTAGGATTTTTTGTTTGATTGTTTTTTTTAGCTCTGTATCTGTTGATGAGGTTAGAGTCCTTGTGATCCCATCACTTCCCCAAGGCCCATTAGTGGCAACCAAGCCTTTAACACATCAGCCTTCTGGGGAGGTTCAAACTCAAATCTTAACAGGATGTACTTATCCTAAACTGATACTGGAAGAGGAGACTGTAATCTGATTGTCTTGATGATACAAAAGGACCACATAAGACTGAGCACCCATAACATCCCAGCCCTTTCCTAGGACATCATTGAAGGACCAGAAACCGAGAAATGCTCCTATTGAGGAGAACTTCAAACAGACACATGGTAGTCCTTTATATTTAGGTCTTTGCCTATACATTTGTATGTGTATGTGCGCATGTAAGTACACAGCTGTGATAATTAGGCAAAGAATGTATCATCATCATCAATTTTATACTTTTATCAAGCATTTGTCTTGCAAGTACAGAGTATCTGATTGTGTCCATCCTTGAGAATAGTCATTCCTTTAAATATAAATATGAATAAAATATTCTATTCTACTGTCACTTTTGGTTTTTACTTATTTCTTATTTTTATTTTATTTATTTCTTTTGTACTTGAAATTCCTGCATCATTTTCTTTCANTACAGAACTAGCAGCATCTGACAACATTGTAGTAGACATTCACGTTCCCTTCTGTTAGATTTTTCCACCTCCTTTGGGGGGTGTTTGAAGCATATACCTTCAAAGTAGTGATTTCCTAGACACTGTTTGTGACAGTCCTTATTGGCTACTTGATGAAAGGTATCTTTGCAGTGAGTAACAGCAGGACATAACTTCTTCTCCCTGTGAAGTCTACATTCCTTTGTGGAGTTAACAAGTCATCAAAGGACTAATAGCAAATATAACAATCCTTTCTCCATAGGCAGGCCAAAAATATCAGAAGTACACTTCTGAAGCCTGTGAAATGGTCTCTTCTGAAAATAACAGGAAGGCAATGATGCTAGGAGCAGGAAGTGAAGAATGGAAGAGTCGAGAGAAGACTCAACTCTAGCTCTTTGCTTCTTCCCTAGACTCAGTGTCATAAACATTTCTTTACTCTCTTTCCTAGGCTTGAGGCATCTAACTGTCCTAATGCAGAGAAAGCAAGGGGCAGACAAACCAAAGATTAACTCAGAGTCCATAGTATTATGACTATTCACTTAATAAGAAAGGAAAAGCCTTTTTATACCTACCTGTAATTTTTGGATTTGCAGGTTTCATAACTTGGTTGTTTACACACATTGAGTGCTTGGTTTTGATTGACAGCAAGCATTTTCTCTGCAGTAGCAGTGATTACTCAGGAAAAGCATTATGATCCAGGATACCCTTAGAAGATATTTTCCTTCATGAA
Organism: Neotoma lepida; assembly: GCA_001675575.1. Lineage (NCBI taxonomy): Eukaryota > Metazoa > Chordata > Mammalia > Rodentia > Cricetidae > Neotoma > Neotoma lepida. The sequence continues at coordinate 23,487 of LZPO01027887.1, read as the reverse complement.
AAGACAAAGATTGCTGCATCCAATAACGCAGGAGTATTTCAGCTTCAGAATGACANGAATGCATATCCTTGATGTTGGATGTATGTGCATAAAGTTAAAATCCTTCAATTGAGGCATTCCAAGTAAGCCTATGTCTCGGGTGCTTTCGGAATTTAGAGGTCTCAAGAAAGAATAAGAATCTTGTTAGTATGACACAGAAACATTCTATGGTGTTTAAATTCATTATCAGCTTAAATTCCTATCTCCTGCACTGATGAGGATGCAGCCCAGTGTCACTTATTAATCAAAAATGATAAGCAGCCAACACTGGAATGGTTAAAATGATCCCCTTCCAACATCTATGCTGGCCTCACCAGGTCCCTCCATAGTCACATTGGTTTTCTGAGTTCTCACTAAGTCTTGGGCTACTTTGATGAATAAAAGTCCCATGGAAGGAGTTTCCTTTAGTTGAGACCACAGACTATTCAGAGATCAAGAAATTATAAGTCAAAAAGATACTTGACGACCAAATGTTGTGACTTTAATCACAAGGAGTAGGACATTATTTTCTCTAAAAGCTAACAATTGTGACTTTTGCTGAAGTAGTTCTGGAGTTCAATATAATCCATTTTTTTAAAGTAAAGGGTCCCTTATTAAATATTTATTTCCTGCATTTTACTATACAGCTGTGAATCTCTGCCAGTTGCTAGTAGTTTTCTGCTCATCATCCAATAGTGTTTTGACACATGCAGATAGCATGATCTTTCTACTCAGGAATCTCTCTTGATCATAATGATTAGGAAGTTAGATTCAAGAGGAAAGGTCTCTTCCTCTGTGCTCAACTCCCAAGAAAATCCAGAGACAAGCATGTCAATTAAAAATGAAAGTAAAGCAAGTGCATATGTGCATAAATCAACTTGTGAGAACTAGGAGGGGCATCTGCTCTTGCTGACCTCCGTGCACTAGGCATAAAATCACCCTTTCCCTGGGGCCGAGGCATCCTGTTCTAAAGCCAGTCCAGGCTTGTATTCACTTCTAAGGATTCCAATATTGGTTACTTTTCTTCTTGCACCAAGAGAACACTGAAAGAAGCAACTTAAGATGGAAAGAGTTTATTTTGACTCACAGTTTGAAGAGATATGGTTTATCATGGTAGGCAAGGTATGGCAGGGAGGCAGGTATGCAATCCTCCTGCATCAGTGTTCTGAATGCTAGGATTATAGGAATATAGTTCTAGGACTAGCTGATTAACTGACTTATGCTTACACAATAGTGGTAAGAGTTTATTAGAAAATAATAAAGCAATATCTTGTCAATATTTTTATATATTATGTTGGTGTGTGTGTGTGTGTGTGTGTGCGCACGTGCGCGCGCGTGCATGCACATGTGTATTTGCTGGGTAGACACATGTTGTAAGCCCATGAACACACAACTAGAAGCTAGAGGGTGATGTTGAGTGTCTTCCTCTGCTGTCACTGTCCTTGTTATTTTTTGAGTCAGACTCTGAACCTAAAACTCACTGTTTTGGCTAGGCTGGCTTGCTCATCTGTTCTCAGGCTGTACCCACCCACCAACACTGGGGTTACATGAGCACATTGCCATGCCTGGGTTTGACATGTGTATGGGGATCTGAACTCAGATCCTCTTGTTTTCACAGCAAGCACTCTTACCACTGAGCCATTTCTCCAGACATTTGTATATTATACTGCATAGCAATATCAAGTACCCGATTGCTTTATGTTGCATGAATTATAGTAAGCAATTAGAGGATATTAAATAAAACTAAATCATGTAGGTCAATGGTAGTGGGAATTGGGGAATATTTTATTTTCTTCTCATAATAAACTGTCACTATAATAATTTGAGAGGGTCTGACCTGGTGTAAACTTGTGTCCCATATCTCCTACTTGCTGATTCTCATATACAAACTTCTAATGGTTGGCTAGGGACTTCACCCATATCATATCTCCAGTACAAAGCTGAGGAAACATTATCTTTATGTCCCAGTGAACAGATATATAAAGCAATGATGATTAAAGCGTTCCCAGTGAGGGATAAAAGGATGGTAACTTGTGGAATCCTTCCTGAGGAAGCATATCTACATGCAGGTGAAAGCCAGTGTGTGTGTGTGTGTGTGTGTGTGTGTGATCCTTCTAGATAATGTATCTTTGTGTAGATCTAATAACAATAGGAAATGGGTTTTGAGTTTCTTCTATGTTAGTCTTAAGCATAGGATCATCCAATCATCCAAAACACTAACTCCTAACAGAGCCTTTTCAAATTGCTTTGCTGCTGTGATTTTGTTCTATTCATTTGGCCTCTGCACAAACTTCTTGTATTTGGGACACACACTTCTACATTACATGAAAACATATTTGCTAAAATTTCCAGTACAATTTTTGTTGCTAAATCACCTTCATTTTACCAAATTACTGTAAGTATTGACTATATGTAATGATTGTTGTTGAATATCATGCATGAATTGCATTATGTAATTCCAATTACTCATCTCAGTAACAACTCCTGTCTCCTCTGAGCTCTCACCCCATTGTTAAATCAGTCCTTCTACTCTACTTCAAAGAGTTTATTCATTATTGTTAGAAACAAGTGAGTGCCAAAGGTACTATTTTTCATGCTTACAGCAATTTCACATCCACTTGTAGCTCTGTTTGTAAAGTTTAATTAATTCTTTAATCCCCAGCTGCCTTTGTTTCACGAGCTAATTCCTTGAACAGTTTTAAATGGGTATGAATACACTCTGCCTTGTTGACACGCTTAAGTGCCTCTCCTAAGCTGCCTTACATACTACTGACAAATTGAAGACATTATTAGAGTAGAAAAAGTAAATAATAATACTTTTCCTGAGAAAGTCACATGCATTTTAATATGGTTCAGAAATGTTCACCTATTTTATTTAACTTATTCATTTTATATTAAATGAGGACAGGGAAAAGGGTTTCATTTCTGAGTAAAATNTTTTTTATGCTGTAGGACAAGATGGTTACTGTTTGATTGTTTTTGGAAGAAGGCCATACTATGTAGCCCAAGCTGGCTTCCAACTCATGGTCTTCTTGCTTTAGCCTTCCAAGTGCTAGAATCACAGGCAATTTCCATCATACTTGGCTGTGTTTTTTAATTCATTAAATAGGAGATTTTTTTTTAAAAAAATTACTTTTACCCAGGTTTGTGTTTGATCATAGATAAACCTCACACTCCTTTCATTTACTGTATGTGATGACAATCAGAATACACTGTTCNCTGATAAGAGAGGGTCTGGTGGCACACTAGTGAGTACAGTGAGCAGTGAAAATCCTAGTTGCTCTAACAGGACAGTTCAATTAGATCCGAAATAGAGTCAAGATGTAAATGTGCCATGTGCAGCCCCTGTGAGCAGCTGCTGTAGCTGGTGTCCTCCTATCTGCAAGCCCAAATTAAAAAGATGACCTTTGCAATCATATTATCTACTCATTTATTAATTTCTTCAAATAGTTCTCCTTTCTGTTACGGGAGTCCCTCTACCTCAACCCTTACAAACCCATCTTTAGTCTCAGCACACTGCCACACAGGGTAATTAATCTCCTACATCCAACAATTCCCTACAAGATGAACTTCATCAAATGTTTCTTTTCACACCTATCTTTCTTACCAATGTTTTCACTCAATACATATCATTTCTGTGTTCAAAATACATAATTTTTCTGTTATTATTCCCCTTTTGCTGAATCATGAACAGATTGATCAAAGTTTTATCACTATTTAAGAACAGTGAAACTATTCCTGTAATTATAGCCCTTGAGGGGACGAGAACAAAAGATCACTCACGTGTTTGAAACCAGTCTGGGCTCATTAACAAGTTACAGACCAGCCTTGGCTACAAAGTGAGAGCTTGTCAATGACAAATCAACAAGCAAACAATTGAATTAAATGAATAATTAAATAAGTAAGTAAAGTATTAAAATTGGTTGCATTGAATTATTCCTTTTATGCATCTATTTTTGTTCTTACTGGCTGCTTAGATTTATTTTTCTTGAATCAATAACTGTTGACCACCATTTTTGTGCCAGCCACTGTGCTAAGTGAATAGGAAACCTACATCTAGAATTAGCCACAGGAGAGGGACATGGATACAGAGGTCACAGTATGTTTTCAAGGTGTAGGTTGATCCAGTTTTCTCTTTTCTTTTTCTCAAATTCAGTCTCTAGTACTTTTAAAGTAAGATATGAACCATTATATTTCATTATTTTTAAATGCCAGGCAAGAATTCATGAAACACTTGTACATTCTTTGGATTTGTTTAGAGGATGGGGCTATGGGAAAGGAGGGGAGGTATGGAAGAGAATTACATCAGGAAAGAGCAGAGACCCTCAGACAGCTTTCTCTGTGAGAGCTAATTCAGGAAATGGTAGATGCTTATTGCAATTATTTCAATGTAAAATATTGCCTCCAATGTTCATGTTTCCACTTAATTCCCAGTTGGCAGGTGGCTTTTGGAATATGTGGAACTTTTCATTGGGAAATAAGTCACCATGAGTGGTCTATGAGATTGTACCAATCCCTGAAATATAGCTCTCTGGTCCTAAGACATGTAAAGAGCTCTGCTAATCAGGAATAAAACCACTCGTGCCACCTGGGCGAAGCTGCTTATAAAACTCTGCACATTTTTTAAGCTTTTCATTTCTTCAGTTGTTTGTTTCAGGAATTTGGTTGCAGCATGGATAACAGTCCTAAATAGATTTATAGATTCAATTTCAACCAATGACAAGCTCACTGGGATATTTGGAAGGGCAAAGGTCACAAATACACTCAGGAATTTTAAAAGCTTAGCCATAGGCAAAAGAAAAGACAAGAATAGGCTTCATGTCCTGAATTTCATGAAGGACCTCTACAGAATATTCACTTTCCATTCTGATCATGTTGAACATCAACCAAGATATAAAAGGGTGTTTTGAAAACATTCATCCGAAGCTACTTTCCAAGTATAGTGACTCTCAGATTGAAAATCCAAAAGAATTAGTAAAATCAGATGTCAGAAACATAATGAAGAGGTTTAACAAGGAAAATTCATGTTGATGGGAAATTACTAAAATTAAATACAATTGTAGGCACAATTCTGAATTTACATAAATTTCAGACTATAGACTATTTTCCATGTTTTGCTCAGAGCCAGCACCTAGAGTGGCCTGTTCATAGATTTGTACATTAAACTGTTTAAGCTGTCTATCAACCTAGTNATATAGCTATACTTTCATGTATTGACTTAAACTGTANGGCTTTAGCAGTTAAGTTCTATCAAAGGTGTCCCATTGATAAAGGTTTTGAGAGTTGAAACTCTTAGAGCAGGCACTGAGGGTTCTCAGCTGTCACCTGGGCCTCAGAGCTGTGGTTCCAGTATCTGATGAGATACTGGCTCTAGATTTCATGTTTCTCATCAGCACAGAAGCAGAAGCACTGAAAAATGGCTTCCAGGAGCTGGGACATCTGAGCTTAGTGATCGAGTCTGACATTTGTGGTTCTCCATCCTGCATGGAATTTCACTTGCAGGGTTATGCACTAAATATCAACTGTCCCTACCTCTTATTACTCTTCCAACTGCATATAATTGTGTCCTTGGTTACAATTCCAATAAAAGCTATACTCACAAAATTTGTTTGCAGAAGGTCTGCTTTANAGGTTACTTTAACTAAAAGAGCCTTTAGACATTATAGTTTTTAAAAATCTTTTGTCCATTAGCAGACTAAAATATATCTTCTATGAGTTTATTCTATATATTCTCTTAAGTCAATATCACAGGAAAATAGACATTTATCATTGCTTCCTAATTCATTGTGACTTCATTCTTTGGGACTGAGTACCACAGATACATTGCTGACTACAGGAAGTATTGTCTTATATTTCAATCACATGACAGGAGAGACATAGTGAACTCTGTCTCTTCTGAGTATGATCCCATCAAAATAGCTACAATATTGAACTTCTGATATCAAGCATGAGAGACAGGAATGAAAAATGGAAAAAGAAATTAATTCTCAGAACTGAGAAGAAAGTTGAATTCTATTTATCAATGAGAGAAAGAATTTCTCCTGGACTGTATCACCCTCACTCAATAAATTGTTCTGTTGACATCATCAAAGTGATGAATTCTGTTTATTCCTTTAATTAAAGACAGCTAGGAAGAATATAGCAGAGCTAAATGTGATCAAGCAAGGAGGCATGAGCTTACACGTGCATCTTTTCTTTTGTCTTATTCCTTTGCTGCCAAGGTACATCATATAACTAACTTGAACGAGCTATAAAGAGGTGGTTTCGATTTCTTAAACATTTTGAAACCAGAAGAAGTTGGTGTACAAAGTTATTTATCTAAGATTGATTAATTTCCTAGCTATAGGGAAACCTTATCAATTCCAAATACTTGAACTTCATCTGTATTAATAGCATTCCTCTTTATCCTTATTTAGATGTGGTATGTATATAGATTTAGTACTGCACAATTTCTATAACAAAATATCCATCTTACCTGTTAGAGCACAGGAATNAATGGTTTCATGTCTCTGGATNCTAAAAGAATAAGTCAGGTCAACAAAGATATGTTTCCTCTGCTACGTGCAAGAGAATCCTTCCTTCTCTCNTCCAAGCTTCTAGTGNTTTTCTGGCAACTCTAAGTTGCCTGCCTTCCACTGTATCATCAATTGGCATCATCATCATTTGACAGTCCTGCTTTCTGAATTAGCCTNGTGTCATTGCCTTGTTACTGAAGCATTAATTATGCTTGATTGGGGGTCCATCTAATCCAATATGAGCTCAGCTTAACTAATGACATCTTTCATGATCTGATCCTGTTTTTCTATGATATCACATTGGAGGCACTTGGGGCATAGGACTTTAATTGAACATTTTTGGAGGGACACAGTTCACTTCAACATGTGAAGAATCATAAACTGCAAAACAATGGAACAGTGTCTTTACAACTAAAGCCACCTTAGCAAGACTGCTGCTACAGTACTACTGGAAATATAAATTTCTGTTAATATTTAACAGTGATACATCTGTTCAATTCTATTCTATATATTGACAAAATTGTCAAAAACATTTTATCCATGCATATTCTGAATAAATCCCAGTATACAAGTTACATTTAAGTGGAACTGCATTTCAAATTCTGAACAGCAATTTTACTACACAAATCCATAATAATAAATGAAATTTGCCATATGTAAAGCACTTTGGATTATTATTTTAATTTTAATAATCTACAAGCAATGCTTTTGGTCACTCCCTGTTAGTTTTTTTCCCTGTAAAGTCAGGATGAAACTTTTTAAAAATTCAATTACTACTTCCTCTTATTTGCCTTCCCTTTCCTTCTCCATATGTCCCCCTTCTTCTCATCCTTTCTCCTCCTTTGATTAATGTATTGGTCACTGATAATATTATTATACAACTTATAGCACTGATATTTTTAAGGAACACTTCAGAGTTCTCATATGGAAACATTCCACATTAACACTTAGAAATTGAGCTGCAATAGAAACCACTTCAAATGTTTTGCAGAAAAATATGTTGATGATTTAGGACAAAACTCACAAGTTATTAAAATTATTCAGTTAAGCTTTTCTTCAGAGTAGCTAATGAAAGCATTTTCTTTCAACTATGCTCATTATGAACACTTGTTCATAGAGTCTATTGATATATGTAGTATTCTTACATATTTAAGGAAAAACATTGGAGTTATATGGATAGTTCAGCCAGGAAAATGCTTGTCATGCAAGCATGAAGACTCACATTTGATTCCCTGCATCCCAATATAAAAGAAAAAAAAATCCAGAGAAGGGGGCAAGTGCTTGAAATCCCAGCTCTGGGGAGGCAGAGACAGTTAGACCCTTGGGTCTTGCTGGTAAGGCAGCCTAGCTGAATCAGCAAGCCCTAGGCCAACGAGAAACCCTGTGTGCAAAACACAAAATAGGTAACACCTGAGGAACAATGCCTGCTGTTCTCTTCTGGCATCTAAAGCACATGCACGTGCTTGCATGCATATCTGCACACACATGAGCGATATACACATGCTTGCATGCATATCTGCACACACATGAGCGATATACACATCCTTGCATGCATATCTACATACACATGAGTGATATACACATGCTTGCATGCATATCTGCACACACATGGGCCATATATACATACACAAACACAAAAAGAAAACACGATTTGTTTGTTAAACGAGAGCAGTCTTCTCCAACACCTGTGGAGCCTCCATAGGACTGGGATAGTACCTCTGCATAAGGAGACAGTCNTGTAGCTTGATCTGCTTAAGGGGCCCCCTGGCAGTAGGATCAGGATCCATCCCTGGTGCATGAGCTGGCTTTTTGGAGCCCACTACCTATGGTGGGACACCTTGTACAGCCTTGAGGAGGGGAAGGGGCTTAGACCTGCCTCTACTGAATGTACCAGGCTCTGCTGACTCCCCATGGGAGGCCTTACCTTCTTGTAGGAGGGAATAGGGGTAGGTTAGGGGGGGCTGGAGGGGCAGGAGGAGGGAAGAAGGGGAATCTGTGATTGGTATGTAAAATGAATTAAAAATTTTCTTAATAAAAAAAGAGCNATCTTTTGTCTGTCAAACACAATCTTAGTTCCACAATCTTTAATCTGAATCAATATTAATACCAAATAATTTCATNATCAGAGTTTTGCTGTCTAATATTTATTATTTTTTCTTTCATCTTAAGTAAATTCTCTAGTGAATGCTAGTCCTTATGTCATTTATCCAGATTCCTCACAATGTTGACTTAAACATTTGATTTTTCTAATATGAATAATAAACACTTTCTTTTGTTCAAATAAGCTGAAGGGATTATTTTGTGAGACTGGCTTACAAATTTTATTGGGTTTTGTGCTTATGATCAACTAAAGGTGGTTCCTTTGAAAGTAGAGGATTTGTGTTTGTTGTGAACTTATCCCGGGTCTGATGTAGAAGAGTAATGTATTGTAATAAAATAGCACCTGTTGAGCCAAGGCTTGCACTAAATGATAGCTGATATATTAAGGGGATGGATGAACTTGAAGAGCAAGTTTCACAATCTCCATATCTCGATTTCTTCATCTGGAAATGGTGAACATGTGTGTGAGTAAGTTGGGTTTTGCTTTTTCTTGTCTGCATCTGTGT
>LZPO01027887.1:0-13873 GCA_001675575.1 Neotoma lepida | reverse complement strand
TGCCAAGGTACATCATATAACTAAGTTGAACGAGCTATAAAGAGGTGGTTTCGATTTCTTAAACATTTTGAAACCAGAAGAAGTTGGTGTACAAAGTTATTTTTCTAAGATTGATTAATTTCCTAGCTATAGGGAAACCTTATCAGTTCCAAATACTTGAACTTCATCTGTATTAATAGCATTCCTCTTTATCCTTATTTAGATGTGGTATGTATATAGATTTAGTACTGCACAATTTCTATAACAAAATATCCATCTTACCTGTTAGAGCACAGGAATNAATGGTTTCATGTCTCTGGATNCTAAAAGAATAAGTCAGGTCAACAAAGATATGTTTCCTCTGCTACGTGCAAGAGAATCCTTCCTTCTCTCNTCCAAGCTTCTAGTGNTTTTCTGGCAACTCTAAGTTGCCTGCCTTCCACTGTATCATCAATTGGCATCATCATCATTTGACAGTCCTGCTTTCTGAATTAGCCTNGTGTCATTGCCTTGTTACTGAAGCATTAATTATGCTTGATTGGGGGTCCATCTAATCCAATATGAGCTCAGCTTAACTAATGACATCTTTCATGATCTGATCCTGTTTTTCTATGATATCACATTGGAGGCACTTGGGGCATAGGACTTTAATTGAACCTTTTTGGAGGGACACAGTTCACTTCAACATGTGAAGAATCATAAACTGGAAAACAATGGAACAGTGTCTTTACAACTAAAGCCACCTTAGCAAGACTGCTGCTACAGTACTACTGGAAATATAAATTTCTGTTAATATTTAACAGTGATACATCTGTTCAATTCTATTCTATATATTGACAAAATTGTCAAAAACATTTTATCCATGCATATTCTGAATAAATCCCAGTATACAAGTTACATTTAAGTGGAACTGCATTTCAAATTCTGAACAGCAATTTTACTACACAAATCCATAATAATAAATGAAATTTGCCATATGTAAAGCACTTTGGATTATTATTTTAATTTTAATAATCTACAAGCAATGCTTTTGGTCACTCCCTGTTAGTTTTTTTCCCTGTAAAGTCAGGATGAAACTTTTTAAAAATTCAATTACTACTTCCTCTTATTTGCCTTCCCTTTCCTTCTCCATATGTCCCCCTTCTTCTCATCCTTTCTCCTCCTTTGATTAATGTATTGGTCACTGATAATATTATTATACAACTTATAGCACTGATATTTTTAAGGAACACTTCAGAGTTCTCATATGGAAACATTCCACATTAACACTTAGAAATTGAGCTGCAATAGAAACCACTTCAAATGTTTTGCAGAAAAATATGTTGATGATTTAGGACAAAACTCACAAGTTATTAAAATTATTCAGTTAAGCTTTTCTTCAGAGTAGCTAATGAAAGCATTTTCTTTCAACTATGCTCATTATGAACACTTGTTCATAGAGTCTATTGATATATGTAGTATTCTTACATATTTAAGGAAAAACATTGGAGTTATATGGATAGTTCAGCCAGGAAAATGCTTGTCATGCAAGCATGAAGACTCACATTTGATTCCCTGCATCCCAATATAAAAGAAAAAAAAATCCAGAGAAGGGGGCAAGTGCTTGAAATCCCAGCTCTGGGGAGGCAGAGACAGTTAGACCCTTGGGTCTTGCTGGTAAGGCAGCCTAGCTGAATCAGCAAGCCCTAGGCCAACGAGAAACCCTGTGTGCAAAACACAAAATAGGTAACACCTGAGGAACAATGCCTGCTGTTCTCTTCTGGCATCTAAAGCACATGCACGTGCTTGCATGCATATCTACACACACATGAGCGATATACACATGCTTGCATGCATATCTGCACACACATGAGCGATATACACATCCTTGCATGCATATCTACATACACATGAGTGATATACACATGCTTGCATGCATATCTGCACACACATGGGCCATATATACATACACAAACACAAAAAGAAAACACGATTTGTTTGTTAAACGAGAGCAGTCTTCTCCAACACCTGTGGAGCCTCCATAGGACTGGGATAGTACCTCTGCATAAGGAGACAGTCNTGTAGCTTGATCTGCTTAAGGGGCCCCCTGGCAGTAGGATCAGGATCCATCCCTGGTGCATGAGCTGGCTTTTTGGAGCCCACTACCTATGGTGGGACACCTTGTACAGCCTTGAGGAGGGGAAGGGGCTTAGACCTGCCTCTACTGAATGTACCAGGCTCTGCTGACTCCCCATGGGAGGCCTTACCTTCTTGTAGGAGGGAATAGGGGTAGGTTAGGGGGGGCTGGAGGGGCAGGAGGAGGGAAGAAGGGGAATCTGTGATTGGTATGTAAAATGAATTAAAAATTTTCTTAATAAAAAAAGAGCNATCTTTTGTCTGTCAAACACAATCTTAGTTCCACAATCTTTAATCTGAATCAATATTAATACCAAATAATTTCATNATCAGAGTTTTGCTGTCTAATATTTATTATTTTTTCTTTCATCTTAAGTAAATTCTCTAGTGAATGCTAGTCCTTATGTCATTTATCCAGATTCCTCACAATGTTGACTTAAACATTTGATTTTTCTAATATGAATAATAAACACTTTCTTTTGTTCAAATAAGCTGAAGGGATTATTTTGTGAGACTGGCTTACAAATTTTATTGGGTTTTGTGCTTATGATCAACTAAAGGTGGTTCCTTTGAAAGTAGAGGATTTGTGTTTGTTGTGAACTTATCCCGGGTCTGATGTAGAAGAGTAATGTATTGTAATAAAATAGCACCTGTTGAGCCAAGGCTTGCACTAAATGATAGCTGATATATTAAGGGGATGGATGAACTTGAAGAGCAAGTTTCACAATCTCCATATCTCGATTTCTTCATCTGGAAATGGTGAACATGTGTGTGAGTAAGTTGGGTTTTGCTTTTTCTTGTCTGCATCTGTGTNTGTGTGTGTATATAGGAGATAGAGGTAAATAAATAGATAGATAGAAACATAGATAGATAGATAAATAGACAGATGATAGAGAGATGGTTCAGTAAAGATATTCATAGATCACTTAGTATGTATAGTATGTATACTATAAATTATTATTATTATAACTATGTAATATTAGAAAGCAGCAGACAAGTATCATCCCAGTTTCAAGATTTCTAGGTTGCTTAGTTGATAAAGAATTAATGAATTTGTTGAAACAAAAGGAATTTGAAATATTAGCTCTGATTAATCAACTCTTTAATTAAGAATGGTTATNTCTTTAAGTCCTTAATATCGGACATTGCAGAAGACAATGACTAGGATTATTAAAATATTATTACAGTCTTTGTTCATTCTACACAGTGATTGTTAGTTAGTATGAAATAAATCAGAAATAACAGAGATGAGAATAAATTATGTACCCTAATTGCATTATTTGAGTGTAGATCCAAAAGAAAATTCTAATCTATTCTATTATTTTTAAAGTATTTGTTTTTAATACTACAAGAAAATTCCAGGTAAATAAAAGGAAAATGGTAACAAAAATGTCTACTTTAANAGCTTCTAAAAATACCTTTCTGGTGGAAATAGGATTGAAATAATCCAGTCACATACTAGAAATGTGGATAAGTGTTAAATTTATAATATTTGACCTTTATTTACAATGAAGAGGGCTGGGATTANGTAGTACGAAGGTTTTGATGTCACAAGCCCAGGTTTTGAGAATAGCACATTGTTCCAGTCTGTTGGTGGCAGCAAAAGACTCTAGATGTTCAGATGTTCAGAAGAGATCAGAAGTTTGAAAAGCCATGGCAAAGTGTCATGCAATTGATATAACTCAATAAAATCCGAGTACGANTCAAGAAAAGATTGGTCATTCCTCTCAATAGATATGGATAGCTAGGATAGATATGGCCTGGGGCTTGTCATGTTTCATAGGAATCACTGGCTATTGCTAGTAAGTGGATGCTCATGGCAGTAAAGGAAGATGGGATAAAAATGTAGATATTTATTACCATAGCAAGGTGAGCTTAATAATCTAAAATTGTTTGACTGATTTATACCTTCTTTGTCTGATAACATCCCAGTTCTAAGTGACCATGTTTCANCCAACAATGTAGAGGACTTGACCACTTTCTACAGGTGTTCTACTCTATCTATGGGGTCTCAGTATGTGATCATTGGTTAGTCAGCAGTTATACAGATAATAAATGAATAAACTGATGTTCATAGATAATAAATGACATAAAAATAAACCCAGGTTATAGAAATCTCTATGAGCATGGGTCTGCTAAATACCCAACTCAACATCTGAGAGAAAACAAAATGGACAATGTCTCCTACCTTTTTTGTTTTTGTTTTTTTCATGTGATTCCAACAAAGATAATTACAGGAAAACCAAAGTAATATTTTTATTTATAGAAATATTTGTATTCTCTGCACTTGGTCCTGAGACCAAGTGGTACACTCAGTGAAAAGTTCTTTAAGAATACTTCACACAAATAACAAGTGTTTCAAGGTTGTGTCCTACACTGTGTTTTCTTCTTGTATCATTTGTAACAACTGTGGTCTCTGACATTTAGTTAATTAAATCTGCCCACAGTGTCTGACTTGGTTCTGTAATTCTTCTAAGAATGTGATTTTTAAAGGTGGCAAGAAGAATGGATGACCTTAATGAGTCAGTTAGCCACAACAGCGTGCTGTTCAACAAGATGGGAAAAGATTAGAAAGCTTGAATTCTGTGTGAAAATGAAGTTCCTCAATATAGCCGGGGCATGGACTACCTGTGANCTACATGTNATGTCAGAAACAGAATAGCGATAGAAATCAACTGACTGCAGTTTAAAATTGTACCCGGTGTCAATCAGGCATTCTCTCTGTCTCTGTCTCTGTCTCTCACATACATTAATTTATTTTATCATTTTTTCTGAGTCATTTTTTTAAATGTAAGCTTTATTATTTTATGTGTATGAGCATTTTGCCTGCACATATGTGTGCATGCCACATGCATACTTTGTGCCTGTGGAAGCCAGAAGAGTGGATTAGAGATCTTGGAACTGTAGCTACAGGTTACAGACAGTTGCCAACTACCATGTTAGTGCTAGGAATCGAACCCAGTTCCTCTGGAAGAACAGCAGTCAGTGCTCTTAATCACTGAGCCATTCTCCAGTCCTCATATAACAATCTATTTTTTTATTTCTTTATTTATTATGTATACAGTATTCTGCCTGCATGTTTGCCTACAGGCCAGAAGAGGGCACCAGATCTCATTACAGATGGTTGTGAGCCACTATGTGGTTGCTGGGAATTGAACTCAGGACCTCTGGAAGAACAACCAGTGCCCTTAACCGCTGAGCCATCTCTCCAGCTTTCTGAGTCATTTTAATATAATGTTACAGTTTTATTCTGTTGCTGTACTAAATACCAAAACCAAAAGCACCTTAGGGGAGAAAAGGCATTATTTCAGCTTGCAGGTTATGCTTCATCATTGAGAAAAGTCAGGGATGGTAGAGACTCAAGGTAGGCAAAGCTGGTTGCTTTTCCGTGTACTGTTATCTCTGACCCAGAAATTAACTTCATAGCCACAGAAGTACAGCATCAGTCATGGAAGATGCTGCTTGCTAGCTGATTTGCAGGTAGGCTTATACTCAGATAGCTTTCTTACATAGTCAAGGACNTATTGAGGGGATGGTGCAACCCACTAATTATCAAGACAATCTTCCACAGGCATGTCCTCAGGAAATTCTGATTGGGGAAANCTCATAGTTGGTATTTCTTCTTCAGGTGACTCCAACTGGTATCAGATTGAATGTTATTGCTAACTAGAACATAGAAACTTTAAAATGTATTTTATAATATTTGAGATTATAACATAATTACATCATTTCCCCCTTTCTTTCAAATCCTCCCATATACCCTTTCTTGATTGTTTTCAAATTCATTGCCTCCTTTATTTTCATTAATGTCATTACAAATACACATACACACACACACACACACACATACACACACACACAAGTTCTAAGATACACAAAGGCAACTTGCTCAGTCTGTAATATGTTATTCATATGTATGTTTTTATTATAGTTATTTGAGTGGTTTCCTTTGTCTCATGCTTAATAATATTCAGCAGAACTGATAGGTTTTACTGAAGCTTGTGTAACTAAGCCAATATCTAGTATTTTAATCTCAATATTCTGCTCACCCTATTCGTTGCTAATAGGAACATTTTTATGTGAAGTAAACTTGGGCTTTGGAGCATCAGCCACAGTTTCCATGATTATATGACACCAATCTTGTGAGTTCCATTTTGTTTTGTCTTCACATGAACACATGGTATACAGGTTTGAGCTGTTAGTTGGCATTCAGAATTTGTAGACTGTTTCTCACTATATGATATTTGGAAAGTAAGGAACATTATCAAGGTGAATTTGTGTTATGTATTCACTGCTAGTATGGCATCAACATCAACAGTCTTAGTAATTCTACACATAAGTTTTTGTATAGGAATTCTACAAATTACCTTTTAATAACTATAGTTTGAACAATGGAATACATTGAGCACAAAAAGGAAGAAATGGGAAAATATTCCTGAAGAAAAAACCCATATGAGTAAGGTATTTTATTTATTTTAGCAATCATTCCTATACTGGCCTGTTATCCCAGTCATTTTGATAGCCATCTTTGAAAGTTACAGGCATCAAGTGTGGTTCTTTTCATTCAAGAGAGAATATAAATGTTCACTAAGATGATTATTTGCTTTTTCCAAGGCAAAACCCACCCTGAATTTATTCTAGTATTGAGAACAAGTAACAGAGCCTTGATGGTTGATGTTTTATTCTACTGAAATAATCATCACTTGGTTATCATACTTTAAATGAATGATATCTGTGATTTGGTGAGTTACTTCAAAAGTATTAGGTGAACAATTTTGATGGTTGGTAATGTACAAGGGCCTGAGTTTCTCTGTCTTTAGAGTAATTGAAGCAGAAGTGCCTATCACAAAGAACTAAGTAACTATGAGTGTTGATCCAAGAATGAAGGAATAAGAGCAGCAATCTACAGGCCAGATCAAATACTTAGAAGAGGTAATGTCTGAACTGTGCACCCTATTCTTGCCATTATTTTCTTTTTGCATGTTGGAGGTTGGATCTAGGACCTCATATAAGATGGTAGGTGCTTCACACTTGTGCAATGTCTCTGCTACTTTTATTTTTCGTTCATATTTATGTACTATTTGAGAATTTCAAACATGTAATCAGCAAAATATGATCATATTCATACTCAATTTCTCCTTACAACTACTCAGCAATGACCACAACTCTTCATCTCAGCCCTTTCCCAACTTCATGCCTTCTACTTCTTTTACTTTTTTAATAATTCAGTAAGTCCAAATAGCATTGCCCATATTGATAGAGTGTTTCAGTAAGTTATCAAATTTGACCTTGAATCAGTTTGTGACCCACTCTGACCTTGAACTTGTATTCTTTTTCCTCAACTTCTAGGCTTGATCTACTTGGTCTGGTTTATATGGTTAATTTTAACCAATAGAGTTGAGTCTTGATGTTTCTGGAGAATAAGAACAGAGGGATTTTATATAATGCAGATAGAGAAGCAGGAATCTTATCTGAAGTGAAAAGAAAAACAAAGTTAATAAAACTACTATACTGGTTTTAGACCAGCAAGGCAGAATAAAATGATACGTTTAATCACTTCTGTATACAACCACACTTAAAAACATGCCAGTTAAATCACAGTAAGTACAAGAAGCCATAGCTGGTATTGAAAGAAGTGCAACTATCTACAGCAGATAGAAATCACAGGGCATCTAATATGACGAAGAATGCAAAGGTCTACACAGAGGACATTCTAATTAGTACAGAAAGGAGNTGGAAGAGAGTGTGCAAAGGCCTCTGTGGTGTGGATGAGCTTCTAGTACTGTAGAGAACAGTGGGAACAAGGGAACAGTGGGAGTTTTTAATAAATATGGCTCCAGTGTGAAGCTTGGCATAATTCTCTGGCATTACCATTCCAGAGGAATATTGAAGTTGTTAAAGTCAAATGGAATAAAACAGAAAGGGCTCATGTTTACTGNTTTGGACAGAAACTTAACATGAGCTCATGTGGGATAACAGTCTCTGTGTCAGTGGTACAAGGATGAGTCTAGGGAATTGAGAATTTGGGTGACTCTACTGTGTGATGGGAGTTGCTAATTCTCAGCCAACAGACCAGAACTCCCTGAATAGGGGATGGAGAGCCTAAGTAGACCTTGTCCTTTTCAAAAGGTCTCACAGCAGAATGCTCTGATATGGAGAAGGTGCTGGAAAAAGGGGAAACCTCAGTCTCTGTTTCCTTAGGTGAACTGAGTTGTATTTAAAGAAAAAGGGATTTGAGTGAAGTAGGGGAAACCTAGTGGATCTCTGTAGTAGAATATTTTAAGGTGTGTTACTTTTGTTTATATTGCATTTGTTTAACTCTGTGAAGCTGTGCTACTGTGCCTGTCTAAACACCTGATGGTCTAATAAAGAACTGGCCAATAGCAAGGCAGGAGAAAGGATAGGCGGGGCTGGCAGGGAGAGAGAATAAATAGAGGGAGAAATCTGGAAGAAGAGGGAGAAGGAAGCAGCAGGAAGCAGCCAGAGAAGGAGGAGGACTCCAGGGAATAGCAACCGATCTACATAGCAAGCCACAGTGTAAGAGTAAGATTTACAGAAGTAAGAGAACATGAAAAGCCCAGAGGCAAAATGTAGATAGGGTAAGTTAAGTTAAGGAAAGCTGGCTAGGAACTAAGCCAAGCTAAGGCTGGGCATTCATAAATAATAATAAGTCTCTGTGTGTGATTTATTTGGGAGCTGGCTGTTGCCCCACCACAAAGAGCAAAAAACCAACAACACCCTCAATAAAGGATGGACAGCTTACAAGTCTGTCAGTCTGTCCAGTCTGTCCTTATAATAATCACTGCAACATGATTGCTATCGCAAACAANAGGAAAGGACAATAAGAGCAGCAGAAAAAAGGCTTCATGAAGCACCACAGTTCTATGTTTGTGAGCACTTAGTCTTCATCAGTTCTGTGGAGGAACAAGGATGTCATGGTATACACAAATCAGGAAGAGGCAAAATGCACACACAACTAGATCTATAAGCTGGAAAATATGAAATGGTTAGAACGTACTCAAAAACTGAAGAGGGAGACAAAGAAGGATCAAAAGAAAGAATAGCCATGTATTTGTGAAGAAATGTGTGCTTTGACAGATAAAAAATTTGATATCAGGAAGATACATTTGAAAGAAAAGGTCATTAACCCCTGTTTAAGAGGGAAAGAAGGAACATGTGCATTAAGGTTTAGTTTTAAAGGGATTTTTTTCTACTTTTGATATGATGCACTTTATCACTTTTGAGCTGGGTTGGAATTATTATTTAAGGTGTATTACTTTTGTTTATGTTGCATTTGTTTAACTCTGTGAAGCTGTGTTACTGTGCCTGTCTAAAACACCTGATGGTCTAATAAGGAGCTGAATAGCCAATAGTGAGGCAGGAAAGAGAAATAGGTGGGGCTGGTGGGAGAGAGGATAAGTAGAAGGAGAAATCTGGGAGGGGAAGAAAGAGAAATAGCCAGAGAAGGAGGAAGACTCCAGGGGCCAGCCACCCAGCTACACAACAAGCCATGGTGTAAGAGTAAGATTTACAAAAGTAAGAGAACAGGAAAAGCCCAGAGGCAAAAGGTAGACAGAGATAATTTCAGATAAGGAGAGCTGGTTAGAAACTAAGCCAAGCTAAAGCCGGGCATTCATAAGTAAGAATAAGCCTTCATGTGTGATTTATTTGGGAGGTGGGTGGCAGGCCCCCCAAAAGAGCCAAAGAGCAAAAACAGAATCTGAGAGTTACTAGACATTCTAAACCACTAAGGATAAGGTTCTGACCACTTGATAATTACTAATTTTTTTAATCAAGAATAACTGCTGGTGCTGGGCAGTGTTGCACATGTCTATAATCCTAGAATTTACAACTCTGAGGCAGAGGGTTGGTGATCAGAGACCAATCTGAGCTACATAGTGAGATCCCAGCAAGCCTGTGCTACAGAAAGAGACCATGCTTACAAAATAAGCGAGAACTTTCTGTAAAAGACCTAAATGAGTAATAGATTATAAAATGGACTATAGTTACCTGTTGTCATCCTGTGTTACCCTCTGCTTCTATTTTTAAAAATATTTTTATTATGCCAAGTAGTTTCTGGAACTAGTCTGTCACTATTCCTCTTGGATTAGAACTATCCCTAGGAGATCAGTGCCAGTTAGTCTTTTATCTCCATAAGCTCATTTTATCTAAATCTCATTGGACTCTGATCCCTAAATCATTGTCCTATGCTTCATCTTTGGGATTTGTTCAATATGCTTTTCACATGGTCTGTGCACACACTCCTGAGATGGAAGTGGATTTGATTCACTAGATGTGGGCTCTGATTAAGTCCTTCCTGAATGTCACCTGTTTTAAATACATAATCATTTAGGTGTCTTTTAAAATGCTGTTTTTTTTATGAGATCATACTTAAAGTTTGTAACAGTGATTTCATAAGAAAAGGAATTCCTGTCCATCATATCAGAAGAGTTGACGTTTAATGGAGGAGTTAGAATAATTAAATTTTTACCAAGTTTACTTAGGTCAGTGATAGAGTTTCAGTGAGTTCTTCCTTGAGTCAATTTGATCTAGTTTGGAGTTCACACTACAAACTTAGAGAGACAAGGTCCTTCAGATGTATTTTAGATGCCTTTTACAGCAGGCAAGAAGCATTTCTGTGATGATTAGTGTTGTCAATTTGGCAGAATCTAGAATCATCTGGAGGGTAGGACTCTAGGATTATCTTGGTTACATTAATTGATGAGGGGACATCCACTCTGACTTTGGACAGGACTGTTTCCTTGGCTGGGAATCCTGGTTGTATAAAATGGGAAAATCATGCTACAATAGCAAGTCATTATTGGATTCTGTTTCTCACCCTGTTGACTTCATTGCCATAATGAACTTACCTTGACCTGGTATCTAGAATAAAACTGTAACATGAATCTTAAATGGTCTTATTAATTAAAAAACTCAGGGCCAGATATTGGGGTGAATGCTGGGAGATCAGAGACAGAACAAACCACAGCCAACCTCACCTGGCCAACTCCTCAGCTGATCTTGTTTCCTCAGACTGCAGGCTTCTGAGTCCTCACCCNAATGAATCTCAGCTGAACTGCTGCTAAAAGCCTCAAAGCTTAAGAGGCCTAAAAGTCTCTAGTTCCTAGTCCTCACACTCTATATACCTTTCTGCTTCCTGCCATTACTTCCTGGGATTAAAGGCATGTGTCTTTCCCAAGCAAGACATAGATCTCAAGTCTTGGGATTAAAGGTGTGTACCACCATGCCTGGCTCAGTTTCCAGTGTGGCCTCGAACTCATAGAGATCTGGATGGATCTCTGCTTCTGGAATGCTAGGATCAAAGGCATGTGTGCCACCATTTTCTAGCCTTTATGTCTATCTAGTGGCTGTTCTGTTCTCTGACCCCTGATAAATTTTATTAGGGTACACAGTATTTTGGGGGACACAATATAATCACCACATAAAACCTTTCTCCCTAAGTTGTTTTCATCGGGGTTTTTTAATCACAGTAACAGACAAAGACACCACAACATTTATTAGATATACAATAAAATTCAGTTATACACTTTAAACAAACAAATTCAATTATATACTTTAAACCATGTGGACTTTAATTATTTTATGCGTGGAGAAATTAACCTTACCAAAAAATCTTCCAACAAGCAATTTCATAGTTTTCAGTAATTATCAAGTAAAGAAAACAATTCTTTGATGAGCATGGAAATAATCTAAAAATTTTGGAATAGGTCTGATTCTACTTGGAATAAAATAGCAAATGGATTTCCTGAGGGTGACGAATGGTATCTAGTGACCATACCTCTTGTCATTTGGCAATTCCAGAAAATGTGCTACATCACACCTGTTGATAGCTCAGGATTACAAAATGTCAGGAACCTTAGGGACTCTTGAACTATGTCTCCTTTTATATACAAATACTGTATCTACAATAGCTCACATTATTACTATTGGGCCATTTTAATGCAACATTTCTTGTTTTTCACTATCTTTATGAAATCTTTAATTCAATCATTAAAGTAATTATATGATGTAGATATTATATATATTTTCATTTTATAAATGAAAAAAAGTGAGATCAAGTGGTTAAATAACTTGCTGAGCTTGTAAGTTTGAAAGGGATCAGAGCAAGAATACAAAGATTCAAGAATGTGTTTATATGTATGCAACCTGCTGCCTTTTTCAGATCAGTACCCAGAAAAGCAGAACTAGTTGCATGTAGTCCAAAGCTTTTTATTTTTAACTGATGACCTGAAAAGTAACTTTCTCTGCTTCAGACATATCTGCTTCAGTGCCAATAACTAGTCCCCACCTCAAGTTCTGAATATTCCCTTACTAAGTAGTTGAAACTGCTCAATTCAGGTCTTATGTTCATTTACATAGTTATTAGATCTGATGTCCATAATTTTACTGCTTCTAGTTATTTCTTTTGACACTTCTATATTTTCATATGACTCTGACTTATCCTCAAGGACATCAAAGCCACCAGGAAAGGAAATCTGTCTCAACTTTTCTCTTGCTTTCCCCATTTTATCATTTATTTCCTTGGCTTTATAGATGAAGCCCTGGCCGATTTTCTACACCCTGTGGGTCAAATTACTATTTTGAAAAGGTTTTCAAAGTATCTTTTAAGAAAAGAGAGCATTTTATAAGTTCCATATCCATTCAAAGAATCCACTTCCACTATAATCACTCCCTATAAAATTTTTAATGACCACACATCAGCCAAGCTATAGGAGAGTTATTAAAACAGTACCATGAATAATCCCCAAAGACCTTTCTATTTCCTGAGAGAAGGTGATAGTAGCAGATAATAATAATTTAATACATCTCTCATATTAGCTGGCTCAGTCAGAAGCCATTCCATTTGGCGCACAATCACTTCTTTAATCACACTTGGGAGAAAAACCACACAGAGCTGACTCAGTGTCACACAATCTTATTATCTTAGGTAAACTATCATGGGTCAAATTTGTTAGAGAGATAACAGATAAGCAATTCTCATTGTGGGATGGATCAAACTGAAAAAGAAATTCCTATTTGAGTTTGAGGTCATTAAGTAAAATAAAAACAAATAGTTACCATTCTATCTACCTATGTTGAAGTATCTTAATTTCTACAACCAAAAGTCCTACCTCTGCTGATGAAGCATTGTTTAGGTTTACATGAAAGCAGAGGTTGGTTTTATTTTTTCTTTCAGCATGAAAACCTGCAGTTGGTCTGCATGTTAATTTATGTTGCACAAGAGTTTTGTATTTTAAAAGGATTACACCGCATTTCAGTCCTGGTGGGTATTTCTGCTTTTGTTTGTATTCTTTTTTTTCCTTCTTTTATTTATTTAATTAATTAATTAATTAATTAAAAAGATCTTCCACTCCTTTTACATACTCTTTTAGAATTTATCTCTTTATAATTCTGATTGCTTTGAAATAATGATGCAAAGTTGTATAGTAGGCTTAATGCAATTAGAATGTGAAAATAGGGAAAGAAAATAAAACTTAGGGAATGCAATATGACTGTTGTTTGTGAACGAGTGATCTGATTGGGGGAAATGAGAAAAGATAGGGGATCTAATTAGAGTGGGGAGGAAGATGAAGAATAAAGTGAAAGGGGCAAAATAAAAGAAAGGATGTCTGAAAAATTCATAAGGAATCATACTATTAACTATATATTGAAAAACATATGATATATGTAAGCCTATGTATAAGTATACATATACAGTTTAAGTGAAATTATCTCATCTGGGCTGATTATGTTCCCTCCATGAGCCAAAGACCATGTT
>LZPO01027886.1:21806-32415 GCA_001675575.1 Neotoma lepida | reverse complement strand
AAAAAAAATCAATCTGTGTATCCACATAGAAATGTATTGTTCAAATGCACAGCCTGGGAACAAGTCAAACTATTCTCAGACCTATGGAAAGGGATTTACTTGCTAAAACAAGGCTCCATGCATCCTACACAGGAGGGTACTTGTATNTGAACTTCACTCTGGTGTGGAAGTGTATAGTCTCTGCATGCCTTGTCTCATTTAATCCCTACCANGATACTCAAAGATTCACTTCATGTCTTGAGGTTACAAGTCTTAGATCTTCACTCTGAAAATTAAGTGAGCTGTCTGAGACTGCCCCTATTATACTCTGATGACAGTGATGGCATCAAAGCTGACACCCCAAGGCCTGGCACAGCCTCCATCCCCCAGTGCATTAGTAACCCAGCAAAACCTCAAGGCCCCCGTGAGCAATGGGAGCTAATGAACACATTATATGCTGAGCTCCTTGTGATCCTGAATTCTTTGTGTTGTTTTGTTTCTTTACTCAAAAAATAAAATATTATCTTTATTTTTATTGTTTTAGTTTATGTATTTTTATGACTTGGGTATTTTGCTTGCATGAATGCCTGTGTACCAAGTGTGTTCCNATGGAGGCTAGAAGAGAGCATTGGAGCTGCAGACAATGACATGAGCCACTATAAGGGCACTTATAATCAAACCCAGATCCTCTGGAAGAATATCCAGTGTCCTTAACCATCTCTCCAGAGCCAAAAACTACCTTTAAAAAAAAGAAGAAGAAAGCAAAGAAGGAAGAAAGAAGAAATTATATTTGACGTTTACCAATGTCATTTGAAGTAAGCCTTCANTGCGCATGGATTTGAAGATTGCAGCTGATCCCTGAGCACTCTGTGAGGCCAAAGGGAGATGTTGTGGGGGGATCCCTATAATGGTAGCATTACTAGATGCAGTCATTCCCAACTGTTTTCTGGTTTGTTGACTTTGCTTAGTCATTTGTATCTCAATACTGCTTCCTTCTGTCACACATTGACAAATTTCCCCTTTCCTTTCTCTGATAGCAAGGCCGTTCTATGTTCTTCCGTTGCTCTGCAAAGGGCGATGGCCACTCTACATTCGCCTTCCCCGGTTCCTCATTAAGAGCCCTTAGGTGCTGCAGATGGGATCAGTGAAGAAAGAAAGGCATTCCCATAGTTCTCTGTTGGAGATGGAGTTCTGTGAAATTTCCCCCTTCCTGTTCATTGATGTTTCCATTTTCTGGTCTTGTCTATGCAGTCATTTCTAGGAAAGACTGTTTTTACAGCAGACTTCAGGTATTCTGGCTCTTANCAATATTCCTGCCCACTCTTTCTTAATGTTCACTGAACTACAGATACAGGAGCTGTGATGTAGCTGTCTCCTCTGGGTTGGGCTCCCCCAATCTGTTGATCTTTTCATTGCATGAACCCCCTGATTCATTGTCCAATGTAGAGTGGTCAGCTTTGGAACTGTATATGCACCAACAGTCAAGCCCAGCATGTTGTCCTTTTATATATTTGTGTATACCTACGTACATATGAAACGATACTTTTTTAAAAAGGTTGCCAGTTGAGAGTTGGGGAGTATGGGAGAAGTTTGAGGGAGAGTAGCTGGGAGGGACTGGAGGGAGGAAGGTGACACAAATCTGTTTCAGTTCAAAACATATTTTAAAAAGAAAGAAAAAGGAAGCTCCTAGTGTCTTCCAGGCCTTTGCATTTTCAAAGTTTTGGTTGTCCCAACACTGGGACAGAGGGATACTCTTACATCTCTCGGTCTAAAAGGGCAGAGAGAATGTGTTGCCTCCCTTACAGACAGTAGGGCTGAACCCTTTGTATTAACCGTGTGCTGAAGTCCTTCCCCCAATACCTTCAACTGTGACCATAACTGAAGACAAGGCCTTGAATAGCCTAGTAAGCAGCTCAGATGAGCCCCAATCCAAAACAGCCAGGGTTTCTGTATGAAGAGCAACTGTGGACACAGAAGACTTGGAGAAGACACAGCAAGAAGGCAGCTATCTACAAGCCAAGGAGAGAGTCCCACAAGAAAACAAGCCTGCCAATCTTGGTCTCACACTTGTAGCCTGTGGAATTATAAGCAAAGGGCTTCAGCAGATGTAGCTACTCCATCTGTGGCACTCCACTGCGGCCGTTCTAATGAACTGTTATAATCCTCAAAGAAAAAAGCCAAGTCTTCTGCCACACAAGCTGCAAAGAAGACTCTTAGAAAGTGGCTTAGCTTTTCTATGTCCCTACTCTTTCATCTGCAAAATAGGATAATAATAATTAATACTCAGCCCGAAGTGTTCTTATGAGAATTAGTGGAGATAATGACTATAAAGAACTACCCACTTAGCACACACTCAAGGACTGTCGGCTACAATTATAGCTCAGAATAAAAACTGAGCTTTCACCTTTCTGTGACTCCTCAAGGCACCTACACTCAGCAAATCCCCAATAAATAACTGACTAAACATTCCTAGGATTAACAGTTTTAACAAAGGAGAGATGAAGACAAAATAGTCCTGAGGAAACAGTAAGTGCATCTGGGTCCCTGCAAAACAGATGTTTGGAATCATTGACCATCTAGCTTTTAAAATGAGTGCAAACAAAATCCAACGATTACACTAGTAACCAGGGGTCATCTATTTAAAACAAACTGAAATAGGGCCCTACTGGCACTCCAGTGACATTATTTAGCTGCTGATAACTACTCAAAATATCACATAAATGAAGCACACTTACACTCAATGACCATATATATATATATATATATATATATATATGTAGTTACCTAGAATAAAAAATAAGGGACTGTATTTTATATTGCACTAATATGTGACATTTGCTGCCTCAGGAAAGTAAAATTTGAAGCACAGAGTTTGTTTCTTTAGTTGTTTGTTTTCTGTAAGTGTGTACATGTGTGTGAGCATACACTAGGTGAGCAGACGTGAGTGTTACCTTCTTTCTCCATAGTCTTACGGTTGGAGCTAATGGTTGTGAGTAAAGTTAATTCTTAGAAAGAACAGTCTTACCTTATACATATTAATAAGTGCTTTCTTTGAGAAGCAATGACAGCCCTTGATACATTTTGACGAAAATGAAAGGGAGGGAAAAAAAAAAAAAGCCTGGTGCTGCTATTAAGAACACCCTGAGGTGACAGAGAGCCACATTTTTGATACATCAGCTCCTGGTCTCAATGCACACACTTATTAACTCACCTGTGCACCAAGAATTAGAATGAGCTCCTCCTTCAGACACGCATTCTTAACTGCGGTCCCGCCAGACATCCTGGAACCAAAAGCAGGCCTTCCGTGTGGGCTGGGGTGTAATTTTCTCACGGTCTCACAGTGCAGTTTATACCGACAGCATCTCTCCACAGATTAGAGACAAGCAGCGTGGAAGCGATCGTTAAAATGCTCAGCAAGGCCAAAAGGGTGGAAAAATAACTCGGCTCCAAGCAAAATGCTCTCCTTTACTAAGGGAAGGGCACAGGGTTGTGCCTTACAAATTATTGCCTCAAAGATACCAAACTATGTGAATCAGATACGCAGGGACAAATGAGTGCCAACTCCAGATACCCACACTGATATGACCGCTGTGGGAGCCTCAGAGCACTTTGCAAACACTGTCTCATTAATCCCTCCTACTCCGTGACAGGAAGTCGGGTGATGCTGTCATTAGGCCACTGTACTTAGAGAGAAGGAAGAACATAAAGAAATCCAGCTATGGACTGAAAGGGTTGCAAGAATGTAATGCCTCAACTCAGACCAAAAACATCCACCACAGCAGGCTTGTAATTTAGAAGAAAGACTAAAAGAAAGTGGGTACATATTAGCCTGTAAGGACATTTCCTTCACTCTGCTGTTTTTCATGACTGTATTTGTCAAGATCCTTGGAACTGAAAGAAAGTGGCACCCTCAGGGAGCAGAGCTGATTGTGAGAACTCGGGAATGAAGGAGGCAGCCTGGGGAA
Source organism: Neotoma lepida (assembly GCA_001675575.1). NCBI lineage: Eukaryota > Metazoa > Chordata > Mammalia > Rodentia > Cricetidae > Neotoma > Neotoma lepida. The sequence continues at coordinate 28,471 of LZPO01027886.1, read as the reverse complement.
CTGCTTTGTCAGCTGCTGGAGCACTGGGAGTCCCAGGGCTTCTGAGTATGGGAAGCAGAGATGGGGACTCAGCACCATTCACAGCCATCACCTGGCTCCAGGGGCCTTTTAAAGAACTCATCCTGCACCTGNTAACACTCGGGCTTTCTCCAACAGAACAACTCAATAATANCGAACGCAGTTGGTCAGCTACTGCTTCAAGACAAAGACATTGGAACTGTGGTTTTCCAGGTGATTGTTCTCGGCACAGAGCCATCTGTACATCCCCCATCAGCTGGTGTTCAGAGACAAGAGGGAGAAGAGACTGTACAAGGTTCTAACTGCCCCCAGCTCCCTACCCCCAGCCCTGTGTCATTAAAAAAATCCCCAGGATGTGTTAAATTTATATATATTTTTATTTCTTGTAGTTTTTTTTTTTTGTCGGAGGGAAACATCAGTGGTTTTCCAAACATCATTTGACCTTTATGGTTCTGGATGAATTAGAGACACTTGGTAACTTACAAAAATTGTTTAAAACTGTGAATTCTCCAAAACAACCAAAGAAGTCTAAAAATTTCAGGCAGTATTGCAGGAAATTTGAAGAGGGGGATCAGACCACCTGATCTCAACTCAACAGTTTCCCCCCACTTCTCTGTTTATATCAGGGATCCCAGAGTAAGCCATGGGGAANTTGGGGTTTGTCCTAATAACTAGATAACTTAAGTTAAAATAAAAGTCCTTTTCTCAGGGATAGTTAAATACTTTTAATTAGATAAACATGCCCAGTGCGCACATAGAAGTTAAGGACCAGGATTCAAAACCATTGAGATAAGCTGCTGGCTCACTAATGATCTGTAATGAGAGATAAAATAGCAAAATGAAATACGGCCTGGAAGCAAGAACTAACCCACGCATCTGTACCACCACCAGGACATCCTATCAAGGCTTCTATGTATTCTAAAAACACCTAAGAATAAGAAAAGACCCCACCTTCCAGACATTTCAAATCAAGTAGGTTCATTTCATAGCAGAAGCAACTTTGCTTTCCTGATGTCATTTTCCTTGAGAGTTTCTGGAGCCAGCACAAAACATTTCTAAGTCCTGGGCTTAAAGCTCTTGATGTCTTCAAGTGTGCCTTCTGTCATTTTTCACATAGATTGACCACTTTCCAGATGCATTAAAAGTTAATAAAAGAGCATCAAGCTTGACAATGAGGAGGCAGAAATCTTTCAAAATGGTGAAAAATGCCNCGGAGAACAGTAAGAAAGAGCTGGAGCACGCCTGCATTTACTGTTCAGACTTCAGCTTATCTCCCAAACACGCACTACAAAAAGCCTACGCAGACTGGGACTTCCTATCTTCATTTGAAAGCCTTAACTGAAGTTCTAACACTCTTGAAATTACAGATAGTCACAGGATACACCATAATATTCACATTTTTTTATTTTAATTGTTGCTCTTTCCTATGGCCACACAACCACCATGGCACAGGTCTGGCCCAGCTAAAGGCTCCGTCTGTTCTGGANGCCTATTTCCTTCCCACAAGTTCCCACTGCACTGCTCACATTTTATTTCACTGTTGAACCAGGCCCTGTATGCCATTTAATTAAAGCCTGAGGCACCAAATAATCTATTTTAAAACTAATTCTATAACTAATTTACTTTAAGTAGGTATTGAAGAACTCAATTGGTACTCGTAGCAATTCTGACTTTTTAGGGTAATGAACTGTAACACAATTGTATGGTACCCAGAACTTATTACTTGACCCCTGTAAGCCAGGTGACCCGATTTATCTGCATCCTGAAAAGCCACTGTNGGTCATTCTCTCCCAAGGAAAGAAACAATGAGGTTGAGACTGCAGATGGATTTCTCAGCTTTCTGGATCTGACCAAAGCTAAGAATGATTATAAGACTGTGAGCAATTATTATCATTTATCATGTTCATTTTATAATAAGGGAGATGGTGTAAGATGATTAATTAGATTTTATGCACTTCCAGAGAATAGAAAAAAAGAAAGAGTTTCAAACTATGCTACAACTTTGGAGCAAAAGCATCCTTGGAATATCCTTAGGTGAAGTAACAGTCTTTGGACCCAGTGCATTGGGATGTTAACTTTGCCTGAGAATTAATGCTCTATGTAGTCATGGGCCAGGCCAGTAGCACAATGCTTAATACTAGAAACACAAATGCTACTTCCATTCTGATGAGCCTGACTTACCAAAACCCATGGCTGTCCACACAGTCCACGCAGACTATCGACCATTTATCCTGTGACTGAATGGTTGGTTGACCAGGGGTGTCGGCTGACTCTACAAGTCTAGCATCTTGAGAAAGTATCTTACTGAAACCTTTAAAATTCAAAGTACAGTGTGTATTGAATGAATATTGTTTTGCCCCAAATAAAGCTGAAAATCCTAAGTCCNGTTATCATAATTCAAAAAACCCCTATATTGTATGGGGAACACCACTCAGTGAAGAGTGCTTGCCTAGCTCTTCTTTGCTTTTTGTGTGTGTGTGTGTGTGCATGTGTGGTGCTCTGAACGAGCTACCTGTACTTTACGTACTTAGTGAGACATACATATCTAGAGATTTGCTCAATTTAAAAATGACATCAGATGAGTTATGATTTTTAAAACTACCAGTGCTTTTAAGTATAATTCATATATTTTGCAGCCATTATACTTTTTCCTACTACCTACCATCAAACTTTCCTCTGCTGCAATTTTAAAATCACTGGGAACAGAAAAATCTTAATCAAAATCTGAAGAGAAGCGCGATCTCAAGGCCCAGGCCCCTCCCACCTTTCCAGCAGCTCCCTGCAGAGAGTCAAGTACACACCAGAAAAGAGTGCAGATCTTGGTTCAGCCTGAGCAACTGTCCTAAACCTTCACACTAAGAGAAAATGAGCTGGAGACTAAGAACACAAGCACTGTACTAGTTTCCTTCCTGCCGCCATGGTAAATAGGGTGATCACAAAGCAAGCTGGGGAGGGAAGGGTCTATTTCAGCTTCCAGCTTCCAGTCCACCTGACTGTTCTATTTGCTGTGACTAGACACCACCACCAAGGCAACTCATTAAAAAAAAAGCATTTAATTGGAGGCTGGCTTACAGGTTCAGAGGTTAGTCTATTATCATCATGTTGGGAAATATGGCTGCATTCTGGCAGACATGTGCAGAAAAATAACTCAGAGTCCTAGGCAGAAAGAGAGAGACTCTGGGCCTGGCAAGGGCTTTTGGAACCTCCCACTCCCAGTGACATACTTCCTCCAGCAAGGCTACACCTACAAACTCTTGTAATTCTTTTAAACAGTTTCCCTCTCTGATGACTAAGCATTCAAATGTAAATATATGTGCCTAAGAGGCCATTCTTATTCCAACCACTGCATCATCATCAAGGGAAGATCAAGGCAGGAACCTTGAGATAGAAACTAGAGCTGAGACAAAAAGCTGCTCACTGGCTTGCTTCCAAGTTCATGTTCAGATACCTTTCTTATACAACTCAGGACCACAAGGCCTGGATGGCATTGCCACAGTGGGCTAGCCCTCCTCTGTCAATCAGAAATTAAGACCATGCCCATAAATATACCACAGACAAGCTGATGGCAGCAGTTCCTCAACTGAAGTTTCCTTTTCACAGGTAAATTTAGTTTGTGTCAGGTTGGTGGCTGAAGCTAACACCTACTGAAAAGAAAAATGTGGGCCCAGGACTCCCAAGGCCAAGTTCTCAGCACTAAGGAGGTTATTTGCCCCAGAGGGACTGAGGGCAGGAATAAAGGACAAAGANAGGACGTATAAGAAGAGGAAGAAGGGGAAGGGAACAAGGGAAAGGGGGCAGGGGTATTTGTCCTAGAGGGACAAAGGTCGGCTTCTNGATAGAAGGGAGACAGACTTGGCACATACAAAAATGGCAGTTTATAAAGATAAAATGGGAAACCCCGTGTTAGGGTGAGGTGTTTAATTTTAATTGGGCATGTTAATNAGGTGAGCCAAAGGGGGCTGCTGATTGCTGGATTCCAATACTTTGATAGCTGGACCTTGGTAGTCAGCCCCAGGAGGAGGAAGTGGCCAAGTAAGGGAATAGACCTTGGTGGTTAGCTTTAGGAATGTAATCTAAGGGTTTTAAGCAAGGCCCAGGGACTGGGAAAAGGGCAAGGCCTGCCAAAGCCATGTTTCCAGGCCCCCGGACTGGCTAGAGTCCCTTCACCTATCAAGTTCTCAGACCAAGAGAGTGCCTTTAGGAGTAAAACNGGGCAGAGGAGGGGTTCTATCTGCTGATGGCACTGGTCTCTTTAAAGGAACACTTGACAAGACTAATTCTTTTTTTTTCCTCCCCAGATATGCAAATGAAGATGTCTGTGAGAAGGGCTGAAGCTGATAAGAAATAGAACAGTCTCTCCCAACTTGTTGAAGAAAATAATGAGCTCCATAAAATATTCCAAATTACAGGAAAGGATTCAATCTGAGCAAGGGAGCAAGGGCCACTGTGGAGCTGGGGAAACGNGTTTACATGCTGGAGAAGGAAATATTTGCAGCTTCTCTACCTATAATGAAACCACTACAAGGTTATTCATGGGATCTCAAAAAAATCAATATTATAATATTACAACATTCTGCATTCCCTATAGGGTCAGCAAAACTGCTCTTGAGGTTGTAGGTCCTTACCAGGGCTGGAATGAAACCTAGGAGAAACTTAGTAAGTGAAAGCTGTTTCGTCAACAACGACTGTAATCATCATCTGCCTTTCCCTTAGCTTGACCGCAGCAATTAAGGCTGTGAATGGATGTCTCAGCCCTCCTCACTGCAGNTGTTCCCCTCTGAGGCACAGCAAGCAGGGATCTGGCTTCAGGGATGTCTTTCCAGAGCATGGATGTCTTTTTCTTTTTTAATCTGTAGATTTAAACAAAGCAACTTCGATGCCATTGTTTCATATATAGAATTCATGGCAACATTTGTATTGTATGACTAAAGATGAGTGCTTTAATTAAAAAGCAACTAGAATATAAGTTTCAAATCAGGGGAAAAAAATGAATTCTGCCCTCTGTGGTTAAGTCTCCCAAAAGAGAGTGGCTTGGGCTCTTCAGGGATGGGTTCTGGAATGTTCTTGTTCTCATGACTCCACCCATGCACTCTAACTTTCCTCCAGAGCAGCCAGGACAAGTGAACTGCAGCTNTCTAAATAGTTGAGATAAAAAGGAAAGAAAATCCACGGTCCACCTGACCCTGCCAAGAAAGGATGGTCCATAAGCCTACTGTTTTAAAAATGTGAGACAGACCATGAGACACAATTCATNTCCTGAAGCCNAAATTAAAGGCAAGTAAGACCTTTCCCATAGAGATCTTTTGCTCAAANTAGTCTCCTTTCAGCTTTTGTGAATAGTCATTGGGTTTTGTTTTGTTTTGTTTTAACATATTGAAATGTATTTGGTGGTACTTTACTAAACACCATGATTTATTTCTCAGGTAGAGAAATGTACCTTGCTTAAATGTATTCATGAATTTTTGTCTTTTTTTTTTCTCTTTTAAGCAACTACATATTTTCCCTCTGCCGAAAATACATAAGACAATCTCATCACATAGAAAACCTCTCTCTTACTCAACACACATCTTCAGGCTGACTAGTGGGTGCCAGGATTGCTCAGACACATAAATCTCTGGGACTCCAATGCCNGACTTCTTTGAAACAAGATCTGTTTAGTTTACCAATTAAAATAGCCTTCAACATTNTAAGACAGGCTTTCTACATTATGACATGGTTCAAGACTATGAACCCACGACTCCCTTGGTATTGCCTACAAATGACAGTAGAAATATGTCCTAACATGTTCATAATAAAAATAAGATTATGGGTCCTTATGTAGTTAAGGACACATGTATATCACTTAATAATTACAGACATAGATGCATCTCATCCAATACAAAACAGAAGCNGAGGCCATCCTTATCATGTTGAGTTACATGCTCTGAAATACAGTTAAACCAGAATTATAGTCACAATTTCAAAATATATGATAATATTGTGGAGTATAAGTAGATTATTTTTTCTCCNACCAAGTTGCCTGTTTAGATGGTCCTTTAATTCTGCTTCCCCATCTTAGGGGAAGAATATGGTTAGAAACAGAATTATTTGTCATTTGGTTTCCAAAAGTCTCAAGCCAGTTGAGAGAATATGCAGAGTGCAAGAGACAGGTGAACACACCAACTGAGTTGGAGAGAAGAAAGGTTGGGAGTCAAAACCAAACTGTTTTGCTCGAAGGAATCATATGGGCAAAAATGAGACAGTTCAGTAAAAGGTNTCCAGAGGATGCGTGTTTGAGTACCCCAAGCCATACAAGTGCATAGTAGTCATCTACACACTGCTCACCTTTCCCTAGAGNCAGCATCACCCCTCTCCTAGGCCAGNATGCAAAGCCTCATCTGGATCTTCCCTTCAAAGTCTGCTAGANNGTCCCTCACGAGCACTGTGTCAGGCACTGCCCACAGGAGATCCATCTCCCTGTGTTCTCAGCTTGGCTTAGTCTCTGTCTTACACACTGAGCAGAGAGCCTCCTGCTCCCAGCATCCCTCATCCCTGAAANAAAGGCCTATAGGTCACCTGTCTTTCCAAGTGGTAGAGTGCTTGTCCTCTGAAAGCCCTCAGCAGACTCATCTACCAGTGCTGTTAGTTAAGGCTACGTCAAAATTAGT
>LZPO01027885.1:52472-68657 GCA_001675575.1 Neotoma lepida | reverse complement strand
GCCATGTGGCAACATATAGATTAATAGAAATGGGTTAAGTTTTACGAGCTAGCTAGCAAGAAGCTTGAACCAGGGGTCATACAGTTTGTAATATAAGCCTCTGTGTGTTTACTTGGGACCAAGCAGCTGCAGGACACTGGTGGGAGATTTGTCCAGACCTCAGGGCTAGGCGGGACCAGAGAAACTTCTGGCTACAAAGCTGCTTTTTTTTTCTAATCATGCACATGCACATTTACCAAAGAAGATATCAAATCTCAGTTAAAGTATTTCTTCACCAAATATGTTTTATCCTAGCAATAAAAAGATCATGGACCTTTCACAAAAGGGAAAGATGAATGCAATTCCTTTTTAGACCATTCAAGAAAAATAAATGAATAAAACATCTAAGCAAATCACAAGACTAGTTTTCCCAAGAAGAAGAAAATGTCAAATTCTAGGGATAAGCATGACAAGGGAACAAGTCCTAGCTATAAAAATTAAAGGTATTTTTCAAAGTCCAAAAATGTCAGGCCTGGTGTGGTGGCATACCACCTTAATCCCAGCACTAGGGAGGTATAGCAATAGACAAGTAGATCTCTGTTAATTCAAGGCCAGCTTGGTCTATATAGCAAGTTCCAGGCCAGTCAGGGTTATGTAATGAGACTGTCTCAAACACCACAAGTCTAAAAATATAAAACAGAAGTTTCAAAACTAAAGTTTCTTTTTTCATTTAATTCATGGTATTGTCACAACTCCTTCCAAAGTAAATACATTCTGGTAGTTTAATGAATTAAAAGAAAATGAGGTTTGTTGATATAATAGTAGTTAAAATTTATTACGAAAAATGACATACCTTTTCTGTGTGGACTTCTTTAATTTCCAGTTGCTCTGTCTCTTTTAACAGTTTTATTCTGGTATCTTCCAATGTTTTTATCTCTTCTTTTAGTTTTGATGCCTGATCAAAATCCTGTACAGCAATACAATTTTCCAAAGCTTCTTTAGCCTCAATAAGCTTAACTTTTATTTCAGCCATCTAAAGAAAGATAGAAAGTGATCATCTACACAAAAATTAACATGAAAATTTGTCACAATATCTCAAAGACTCAGGATTGAAGCAATCAAACATAAGATTTCATTTTCCTGACACAGAGATCAGCAAATCTGTTATAATCTGGTAATGATTTGCATACCCTTAAGAGTGTAACATTTAATGACTTGACTTGATGAGAACATTTCTAAGCAGTCCAGCAGGAGGCAGCATCACTAAAGCACCTCTTTGATTTAGAAGAGACTTACCTTGAGTTCCTTCTTTCTTGTATCAGATGGATCAACATTAACAGTAATGATGGGTGCACGAATTTCTGAGATAATTTCTGTGACCTGATAAAGTTATAATTCAAAATAAAAGTTGTAATTCATGTTTTATACCAAAAAATGATAACTGCTACATTAAATTCCAAGCAAATGTCATCTTTGAAAGACACAAAAGAATTATCTAAAAGTCATACACATTCGTTTATTACACAATCTTAAGTAAAGACTATGTTGGTTCATCTTTATTGTCCATTTGATTGGACCTGGTATCACCCGAGTGTCGTCTGAGGGTGTTTTCAGATACTCCCCACAAGGGTGAATCTTTCCAATGGAAAGCCCAGTTAAAGATCTAGTGAAAAAGCAATACTACCTACCTGGAACAACTGCCTGGAACAATTGATTTATTTTAAAATGACTGTGCTTGAGAAGAGATGGGTTGTAAAGGTTGATCTATATTGCCAACCAGGCTGGATTTGGCATCATTTAGAAGACACACTTTTGGACACGCCAGTAAGGATATTTTTGAAGAGGTTTAACTGAGGGAAGACACGATTTAAATTTGGGCATTACCTTCCCACAGGTTGAGGTGCTACACTGAGTAAGAAGGCAAAAAGGAATAACAATCTAACTGAGCATCAGATTCACCTCTCTGCTTTCTGTGAACAAGATATGACTGAACAATTGCCTCATGTCCCTGTCTACCAGAGCTAGAACTTTTCAACACCATGCCATCCCCATCATGACAGACTGTTCCCTCAAGCCAAAACAAACCCTCCCTCCCTCTTTCCTTGCCCTTCCCCACTTCCTCCCTAGTTGCTTCTTGTCAGTTGTTATTAGTTACTTTTCTTACTGCTGCNACAAAAACAACTTAAGGAAGGAACCATTCATTCTTGCTCAGTTTGAAACTAACAGTCTACCATAGAGGAGATGGAATGGGAAAAGGAGCATGAAGTAGTTAAGTCACACTGCACTATAGTCAAAAAGCAAAAAAGGAATGCTGGTACTCAGTGTACACTGTCTGTTAGCTCAGAACCTAAGCCCATAAAATGGTGCCACTCACACCTCACTCAATCTAGAAACTGTCTCGCAAACATACCCAGAGGTTTGTCTTCTAGTTTATTCTAAATCTTGTCAAGTTGACATTAGTAGCCATTACAACAGGCATTTGGTCATAGCAACAAGACAGCAACTAATACAAAGACCAAACAATAAGACTGACTAATTGCCAGGTGGTGGTAGCACATGCCTTTAATCCCAGCACTTGAGAGGCAGAGGCAGAAGGATCTCTGTGAGTTCGAGGCCAGACTGGTCTACAAAGTTAGTTCCAGAATAGCCAAGGCTACACGAAGAAAACAAAACAAAGGTCTCAAAGAAAACAAAACAAAAATAAATGAACAAACAAAAAGACTGAATAGTCTAGTCAGATGTATTATTTAACTAAAAAGTAACAATTTTTTAAGTCATTGTGGATACTAAAGACAAATTTATCCCTAATGCAGTATCTGAAAAGTAGAAAAAATGAATTATTGTACCCTAAGATTACTCTCTACATTCTAAAATTTTATCCCTAATATTCTCAACTCTTTCCTCAGTTATGTAGAATTAAAAAAAAAAAAACTAATTTTCTTCCTTTGGTATACAATATCTAAGTAATAAGCAATGATAATAATGACTTTCCTTTCAGACCCTCTTGGAATTTGCCAGTTCAGAAAAAGTGTGCCTCCCATCTGAATAAGCAAATCCTAGATAACCTCTAATTAGGAATGGTATAGAAAGGATGAATATGTAAGGAGAGGTTTAGACAAACTAATTTTGAACTAATCAACAAGCAAACTGCTTGGTTTTATTAATCAATACAAATCTATGTCTTTTTGCTATCCCTATCCCCCTCTAGGGGTTACACCTCATTTCTGGAACTATTGGAGCACATTCAATTGACTTTTGTATCTAAGCACTTTATGAGCATTAGAAAAAGGTGACATTAGTGTTTTGCAGATGAGTAAAATAGGCTAAAAACTTGCCCAAAGCCACAATTGAGGAATACATAACTCAAGTCTTCCTTCAACATACTAGTTCCCAACAATTACAAAGAAAACCTCATGACACTTGTCCCCTCCAACAGGTATTTAATAATACCTGTTGCACAGACTCAACAAAGTAACAGGCATGCTAAGAAAGGAAGGTGTTTTAAAACTCTTGGATGTCACTGATCAAAGTGTCTTAACTATATCAAAAAGAAAAGCACTTACCATCTGTATCCTTTTATTATCATCTAAGATGATGTGGAGGAGTATTTCAACAATAACAGAAACTAAAGATAATGGGGTTGTAGGCAGAGTAAGAGTCTCCTGCAAAATAGCCAGCAGTCGTTTCCTGCAATCAAAACGATCTTTTTAAATTTACCTACCACTATGACAAAATACATTATATATATATTTTTTTTTCTTTTTAATATATATTTTAAAGCATTTTTTCCTTATTTTCTGTGTGGGTATGTGAGAGGACACACTCATGCCTGGAACTGAATGTGAAGATTAAAGAGGAAATCGCAGGAGTTAGTTTTCCCCTTCTACCTTGAGGGTTCCAAGGATCAAATGAAAGTCATCAGGTTTGCCAGCAGGCACCTATAAACCCTGAGCCATCTTGCCAACTGAAAATACATTTTTTTTCTAACATTTCCCTTTACATTTGTTTTAGTTTTTACTTCTGTTTATAACTATAGGTACAAAACTCCATACATACAGACTTTAGGTTAAAAAATAAAAAAAAACTCATATTCTGCAAACTTTATTAAAAATATACTTATAAATTATATTTTTATACCTTGATCTTAAATTAACAAAAAAACGGAAAAAAAAAAGAGGTTAATCAAACCATTTAGATGGTACTACTTGCTCTCTCTGCAATAAATATTTTAAACCAAAAAATCAGAAACTACTTATTGTGAGGTAATTATACTAGGATTATATACATATACACCCACAGAAACATGGATACATATGCAATCACATGCCACATAATGATGTTTCACGTATCTGATGGAAGTCCCAGAAAAATCATAATGGAACTAGAAAATATCTAATGCCTAATGATACAGTAGCCCTAGTTATGTTGTAGTCAATGCATTTCTCTGGTGNTGCTGGTGTAAACAAACATACATTGCCATACATATAAGAGTATAGTACATGCAATTATATACAACACATCATACTAAATGTTAAATGACTGTTACTGGTTTATTTAATTATCATAATATATTTTTTACCATTACTGTAGAGTATACTCAGCATATTACTACTTACTATGAAAGTTGTATTGGCAACAGCCTCATGCATATTTTGTCATCTTCTAATTACACCAAAAGACCACACTGAACAAGTAACCTATAACATGTAAATTTATACACGATGCTTGCACATCAACAAAATCACCTAACGACACATTTCTCAGAATATACCCTAANGTTAACTAACTATATATGTGTAAATATGTTTCAATATAAGGAAAGAGGAAAGAAAAAATTTTATAGCACTTCTAGGGTAGACACATCTAGTCATTGTACCAAAACTGTATTTAAATATAGGGACTTAGCCAGAGGATCAGGAAGGAGTGATAATGCTGCCCTCTAGACAAGACTTGGCTGTTACACTCATGGACTCACAGCAACTATGGTTACCTGCATAAGACCTGCCAGTCNATATTCCAGTATGGATGGGACAGGGGCTCCTGAGGTCCTACCCCCCCAGCTGAGAAGCTACTGGCAGTTGATAACTACTAGGAGAGGGAGAATCATTTTTCTTCTGGGGTGCAGCTGGTGGTATGCTGCCCATCATCTGATGGATGGCCATATAACCATGCACATGCAGACAACACTAATTAGACTCAGTAAGTTAAAAAAAGGGGGAGGAGGCTAGGGCTCAAGATAGAAGAAGGAACGTGTTGAGGATCAAAAGGAGTAGGGAGAGTCTTGAAGTGGGTATGATCAAGATACACTCTACATACATATGAAATCATAAAAATTGTTTTAAAAACCTGATTAATCAGAGGATATATCATCTTCATCATTTATAGTTATGCTAAAATTAAAATCAGAATTATCTTTTAAAAATTAAACCAAGGTTGGTTACTAAATAAATGAAATTAAAAGAAATTAGATCAGATGTTAACATTTAGACATACCTTCCTCCTTCTTCACTGGTATCCAAAGATTTTATAATTAGAATCAATTGCTGACCTATAAATTCTCTTGTCATCAAATTTCCAATGTAGGTAAAATCACCTCTCTGTTCTTCATTAACTACTGGGAAACTCTGGATATAACTAAAATCAGTAGAATTAATAAAGTAGATGTAACTCAGTGGAAGAGCACTCATATAGCACACACAAGGCACTACAAAATAGTGTAATACACATACCAACAAATAATGATTTTACATACAGGTTAAAAAAAACTGAAAACAGTACATATAAAATGCTATATTTTCAAAAAGAAACTTACATGTAGAGAGAGAGATTTGAAAATGCACACCCTAATTATTTAATTATTAACTCTACAATGATTGATGGGACTGAGGAAGCAAAGAATAAATTTACCTCTACATTTCAATTCTGACAATAGTATTTTTTAATTTAATTTTACAGTGAAGTAGCAATTACACTGTCTTAGTTGGGTTCCTATTGCGATAAAACACCATAACCTAAAGCAACTTGGGGAGGAAATGATTTATTTCCTATTTCACATTACAGTCCATCACTGAAAGAAGTCATGTCAAGAACTNAAACAAGGCAGGAACCTAGAAGCAGGAGCTGATGTAGAGGCCATGGAGGAATGTTGCTTACTTGCTTGTTCCCCACAGCCTGCTCAGCCTGCTTTCTTATAGAACCCAGGATCACCAGCCCAAGAATGGTATGACTCACAGTGGGTTAGGCCCATCCAAATCAACCATCAATCAAGAAAATGTATCACAGGCCAATCCAGGGAACATTTTCCCAAATGAGGTTCCCACTTCCAAAATGATTCTAGCTGGGGTCAAGTTGACTTAAAATTAGCCTGGACATAACATTAAGACAGATAATTTAGGAAAATAAAACTTTAAAAGTTATATAAGTTTTTTTTTAATTTTTAGTATGTTATTAATCGAAAAAGACTTACATTATACTAAAACCTGCCATACATCTCCATCCTCACCCTATGATTCTGAAACAAGTCTATGCACAAAATCTAATCATCATGATATGTTTTTATACAGCTTATAAAGAATAATCTTTAAAAATTTTATCATATATGAACATTAGATAAAATTCAAGAAAAAGTCAAGTTTTATCAGAGAAAGTCACACTAATCAGCTGCTAATGTTGAGTCACTGTGACAGGACAGTAAGGTTCTGACTCTGTACACACTCAATATACCAAACACACAACAGATTCTTCAGAAACACTCAATGAACACACCCATTTATTCCTACTTGAACACAATAGTTCTTAACTTTTTTTTTCCAACAATGACTTTAAATAAGTAGGCTATGAGATTGGCACATGAGCAACGTAAGTACAGTTCAAACCAAAAGAAAAATTTTACCTCAGTAAATACTCTGCATATACTACAGGCTCTGGCAAAATCTGCTCTAAAAATTCTTCACCTTCATCTCCTTTTGATTTCAAATATTCACAAAGGATGCGCCAGTACAAAGCAAGTTCAGGAGTTAATGTTTCCACTGGAATCAACTTCCTTCGTTTAGAAGAGAATAAGAGAGCATTATCTTTACATGCAGTTGAAAAGCAGAACAAGAGTGGAAATAAGANGTAGATTTCTTTCAATTACTAAGTCTTTTAATTACTAAGTCATTAAATGACCCACCCAATAAGTTATGAAAAGAAAAAGAAAAAAGCTTAGACTAAGGAAAGGCAGAAGAGAAAGCATCAAATGAGCTAATGTGACAAGAATGTGTATTTGGGGATGTTTTCACAGTAAGTGTAATGCAAAAATAAAATTACAAAATAAAAGGGCACAAATGAAGTAATATCTGACAAAAAATAATGAGTTCTTGTACCAGAGGGAAAAAAGATACTCATTAAAGAAATGAGGGACAGATAAAAGGTACTGATAGAATTTGAAAGTACAGGGAGGGAAAATTAATTTTAATTGTGGAAGTTCAATCTAAATACCCTGTACAATTTAAATCATGAAGTTATTGTATACCTGCCATCATCATTTTTACAGATTCCGACCAGCTCACTGAGGGGACTCATTGAGAATAAGGAATTGAGAACAGAAACTGCCACGTCAGAAGAATTCTCCACATCTAAGCGATGAAGCAGCTCCAGGATACTGCCTTCAGTGAAGCGCAGCCAGCCTTGGAGAAGATGCTTCTGCACCGCTTGTTTCACAGCATCTGGGGAGTCGTTGAAAACAGGTAAACAATGGACACTCCAGGCTTTCCCTCTATTATCCCTATCCTAATTCACTTTTATTGAGTCAGTGTTAACAGTGATGTTTACAATACAAATAGAGAGTATGGGTAGAACAAAGCATGCTAACGAAAAAGATGCAGTATTACTAATCATGATAATGCTTATTTCAAAATACAAATGNTAGTTCAACAGTAAAAAAAACTATCCTATATAGCCTGGAAAAACTTCTTTCTATTGTCTCCTCGCTGAACATCAAGCATCAGAATATTCGAAAGCCACTTGTTGACTGACTTCTGCTATTACATGAATTNTATTTGTAGTATTGAAATCACAACACACTTTACTAAAAAAATCTTATTTTTATCATTTAAGGCAATGGTTCTCAATCTTCCTAATGCTACAACCCTTTAATACAGTTCCTCATGTTGGGGTAATCCCCCAACCACAAAATTATTTTCACTGCTACTTCATAACTGTAATTTTGCTACTGTTATGAATAGTAATGTAAATATCTNTGTTTCCGATATCCTGTGAAAGGGTCATTCAATCCCCAAAGGGGTTGGTATCTGTGGTGATATTTTATTTGTGCTCTAATAAATAAAGCTTATCTGAGGATCAGAGGAAAAAGCCAGCCACTATATTAAACATAGAAGTCAGGCAATGGTAGCACACACCTTTAATCCTAGCATTTGGGAGGCAGAGATCCATCCAGATCTCTNTGAATTCAAGGCCACACTGGGAACAGAGCCAGGCATGGTGGCACACGCCTTTAATTCCCAGCACTAGTTAACCATAGAGATCTGGAGGTCTCTACAGACAGACAGGAAGTGATAGAGCTGGGCAGAAAAAGGACGTGATGCAGCTGGGCGGCTAGAGGAAGTGAGANAGCAGAGCACAGAAGGGATACAGGCCTGAGTATACAGGAAGTAGCTCTCTCTGGAGGCTGAAGAGTTGGTGAGGTTGGCTGTGGCTTTTCCTATTCCTCTGATCTCTCAGTTTTCACCCCATTATCAGGCTCTGGGTTTTTTATTAATAAGACCGTTTAGCAATTCGTCTTACAGGTACCCACAGGTTGAGAGCTACTGATTTAAGGGCATCCTAGTCAGTCCTCTGACAATATTCACAAACTCAAGTTGCTCTCTTGGTACAGTAAAACTGAGACTAAATGGCTTCATGAAAGCCAAGAAATTTTTAGAACATCCTTCATATAAGCAGATCTCTAGTTTAACAGGTGAGAAGATGGGGCATTATACAGGTCTGCTCATTCCTAATTGTTTCTGATGCACAGAACACATTTATAGAAATGTTATAGAAAAACANAAGTCTAAGAAAGATGGGGTAAAAAGAAAGATTCTGTCAGACTTCTGGAAAAAGCAACTACACAGAATTTAGAATAGTCTTCCCCTCTATGAAGCACAGAAAGTCTAAAAGAAATGTCATACTCTTTCAAAATACCAAGAACTTTAACCCCAAAATATTTCATCAAATTTATGGAAATGATAGTTTTATTAACTTCAAGTCTGACTTCAAAATCCAGTGTTTACAAAGATGTGTATCTTACCTGATCTGTCATTAAGACCTTGTTGAAGAAGCAGTACTCTCTGAGCAATGGACATAGCTCTCATATGAACTTTTTCAGCTAACACCTTAAAAAGGTAAAAGATAGCCATTAGTCTCAATATACTTTAGAGATGTCTTACTTATGAATGCTGCATTCTTCAGTAAATTAACCCAAATGTTTTGTCTGTTAATACNTTTAATAAATAATACTCTACCTAAATTACTTATATTCTTCGAAAGTCCTAATTGGAAAAAAATCATTGTTACCAAGATTTTTCCAAAATACCATAAATTGGCTCATCTTTCAAAAACATGCCTTCTGAAGATACTGAACTTATTTACCTGATAAGCCAGCTTTCTGACAGCTTCCTTCACATCCTTTGTGCGTCCTACAATTTTTGGCAAAGTCTTTGCTGATGGTGCAATACAGGATAACACTGCACGTCTAACTTCTGGATTTGAATCANTTTCAATCAAAGTAACATATGCTAAAAATAAAGCAATACATTTTAATATTAAAATTGTTCATTAAGTCACAGAAGTGTCTACATTCTGGGATATTTCATTTTTTAAATAAGAGATACCACGTATTACTCATATATTCACTTTTATCAAAAAAACAAAAAACTTTTAACAACTTTCCTTCTGAGAATGGAATTAATAATTAGTTAATATACTGTGACTGGAGATTAAAAATGGAAACAGCTCCAAAGTCAGGAGACAATTAGAGTAGGCAATTTATTCTGATATGGTTTTCTATAAGGACCTATTATTTTGATTTATTTTAGACTTTATTATAAAAATGTTACCCCTCCAAAAAAAAAAAAAATCACACCCCGAAATTAACCAAACCCAAAGACTCAATGTCTATACAAGAGTATGCCAGATATACTGGCAGTAGTCTCATACATGTTCAGTGGAACTTTGACTGTACCAGAAGTCACACTGAGTGACTAAACTTTACAATCCATTTGTCCAAGTACAATCTATGGTGTTTAACATTACAAAAATCACCTAACAGTAACACTTCTCAAATTGTACCACCATCCTTAAGCAACTTGTGATGATCATATGATATATTTATGAAGATGGAGAACAATAACATATACTAGATAGGGCATCAAATTTTAAAATGTGCTGAAACTAAAGAGGATGTGGGTCAATGCATACTTTTATGTCCCATTACTGAGAATATTTATAAGTAAACAGCTTTTTAGAATACTTTACCTACTCTAATAAAGTGGAACCTATAAGTCTATCACAAAACCCTTTAATCTATGCACCAAAGCCATGCATAAGAAAAATACTAACACTGGGGGTTTTTTGTTTGTTCTCAAGACTACTGCCAGTATATCTGGCATACTCTTGTATAGGCAACTTTTTTTGCAAACAACTAGAGGGACCATTAACATGCAGAATAAACTCCATAAAACAAAACATTAAAATAGAGCAGAAGTAAAAAATACCATCCTAAACGAATGCTAAAACTAGGAATAATTTTGAAGGAAAAAGACACAAAAAAAACGTATTATGATTTGCAAAAAAATGGCAGACAAAATTTAACACTGAAACAAACGTGTGGTAGTTTAAAGTTTAGTTTTTTTAAGTAAATAGGGCAATTAACCCAAAATTCACTGAAATTATTACTATCTCTGAAAGAAGGGGATACAACTGGAGTAAGAACAAGGCAGAGTTAAAAGTTCTGGTAATATTCTCTTATTTTAAGCTGTTGGATTGATACTTCCATAANACAGAGACACATATAATTAACAAGTAAAAGTTCAGTGCTGGGTTAGGGAGATGGAGCTATTGGTACAGTACTTGCTGCACAAGCATGAGGCTGATGTGCCAATCCCCNATACCCACATAAAAACCGGGCATAGTGGCATGCACCTATGATCTTAGCACTGGGGATAAGGAGACAGGATTCCTGGGGCTTGCTAGCCAATGAGTCTCAGTAGATGAGGTCTAGATTTAATGAGATGCTGTCTCAAAAAATAAGGTGGAGAGCAATTGAGGAAGACATCTGACTCTAACCTTTGGCTTCCATATGAATGTACACATCTACACACACATGTATGTATACATCTACACACACATGTATGTATGTATACACACACACACACAACTCTAAATATTGAAAAATTAACAAAGTCAACATACTGAATAAGATTTAGGAAATCATACACACCGTCAACTACTGGGCAGTCATCATCCTTGGGGTCTTGGAGTCGAGAAAGAGCCAAAACTGCTTGTATTCTTACATTTGGAATTTTATCTTTCAATCTAATAAGCATGGCTCCATTAATTTTATCAAACAAGTCATCATCAATTTGGGCATTTTCTGGCATACTCCCCAGAAGTTTATTAATGAGCTGGCATACTCTAAATCTGACTGCATTGCTGTTTGCTTCATGAGACTACACAAAAACAAATAAAAAATTATTCCTAGTCACATTCCATTCTTAAATAGTCAATATACTCTCAAATGGTCCAAAAAATATTTGCTATATTACAAAATAAGCATATTCTTCTCTGTAGGAATATTTTACTTCAAGGCAGAAAACATTTACAACAAACATGAGAATTTAAACAAGCAGTTAAAAAATTCAATGCTGGAGTTGTTCTTTTATCTTAATGACAGTTAAGATTTCCTATAAAAGACTTATTCACACACATTTTCTCTATCACTGATATTTCACTGTGGAAAATTACAAACATCATGGTGAAATTCTCATTACTTCCCCCAAAGGACTAGTTTCCACAGTACCTTTAAAAGAAAAGTAAACAAATAATTTAAAATGCCACCATCTTCCTCTTCCTCTTCCTGATCAGTCTGGTGAAATGAAGTAACAAACTTGGCTGCGAAGTCTATGACCCTCTCCACAGCAGGTTCNCGTTTATACACCACCATAGCATATTTAAGGTAGTGAACAAACTCGTCCTGAAAAGCTGTTTTATCATCCATCTGAAAGACAGCAGAAGCGCCTCCATAAGCTGCATTAATAAAAATTCTTTATTCCCAACCCTGCCAT
This sequence comes from Neotoma lepida, assembly GCA_001675575.1. NCBI lineage: Eukaryota > Metazoa > Chordata > Mammalia > Rodentia > Cricetidae > Neotoma > Neotoma lepida. The sequence goes on along the minus strand of LZPO01027885.1, from coordinate 56,358 downwards.
AACACTGCGCCTCTGCGAAAGAACAAAGCATAAATTTGGACAATGAACAAAATTCTCTATTTTTTTCTTTGGATTCTCGATGTTTTTCTTACCATATTAATGCAAAACAAGCTTCGGCAAGAATAACTCAAAAATCAACATTGGTTTCTGTATTTATTTTATTTAGGCCTTCCTAATATGCAGCAACTTCCTTTGGGCATAACTTCCGCAACCCATTCCATATCCTTAATCACGTNTACATTTACTTAACTTTCCTCGAACTTCGAAACAATGTCTCTTCCTCAAATTCGCTGTCCTATAATTCCCCACGGCTCCACTAGATGCACAATTAACGTCAAGAGGAATGGGTGGGTCCTAATGATTTTGATATTTGGTGACATGAATTTGATTGAAGCTTAGGAGTTGGTTGAAAGAACTTGGTCGGATATCCTACGATGAACTAGAGACCCCAAAGTAAAGAAGGGCNTCTGAGATTCACTTCGCAGCCTAACACTTGGCTCCAAGTCACTGCTAAACTAGGAATAACGGATCACTCCTCCGGGGACCTGGGGAGCGGGGGTGGAGAAAATTGAAAGAGACTCGGGGCGGACGACGCCGGGAGTCGCGATCACTGACTGAGGCCAGGAGACCTCGGGCGAGCCTCAGAGCACCTGACCCTCAGGTCACCCCCACGCGGGGTCGTGCAAGAGCCGGAGGCTGAGCCCGGAAGCGGTCGTCTGGAGCCGGCGCCGAGGCCAGGCCGCTTACCGCTCCGTACGTGCGGCTCAGAGCCACCACCAGCTTCGCCTGGTTCTGGTGTGGCTGCTGCGCCAGCCGAAAAGCCTCCTTCACAGAAAGCCGCTTCTTCTCCGCTGCCATGGCGCTGGGGCGAGAACGGCCCGCGGGGGGCTGCAGCTCGGACCCCAGCGGCGGGAACCCAGCTCCCTCGGATCCCCGCAGCCCCGCCAAAGCCAGCGTCCGGGGCGGGGTTGCCGCCAGAGTTTTCAAACAACTCTCGCGGGAGGACGAGATGCCGCGGGGTTTTTCGCGAGAGGCGGGACCCGGAAGCTGAGCGAGAACAACTGCTGGTACGCATGCGCTGGGGGTGTGGCCTGCAGCTTTCCGGGGAGGAAGAGGGGTTCCTCTGACAGTTCGGCGTGGGCGTGGCCGGAGGGGTATCGCCAAGTCCCCGATCCGTAGCCGGTGTTCAACTTTCTGATCCGAGTTGGTGGCCCCGGGTGTGCAGCTGCTGGGTGTGAGGTGAGAAAGCAGAGAAGACCCGCCGCAGTGAGAACAAGGCTCGCTGACAACATGGTCTCCGATCCTGCTGCCTGACCCGGGAATCGGAGCGAAGGAGACNTTTGAGAGAGTCACGGAGGGCCNGTTCGGGGGTCGGGGAAGTCAAGGCTTTCTAAGGGCGATCTGGATGAGGGCTCCTGCAGTCGGGCAGTCTGGGGACCTGGGAAGAGAAGGGCAGGGTAAATTTAGGCTGCAGCCGCTTGAGATGCTCCAGCTCCCCGGGTCTGCCTTATAAACCTGCAAAGCAGCTCTTTTAAACGGAGAACGGCAGACTGTGAAAAAAGGACTTTGGGGTCCTGGTAAGACCACGCACTAGATGTATATAATTATCTCAAAAGGAATGCCTCAGCTGGGGCTTAGGACACACCTCTCCAAAATGTGAAACTTACTTGGCCTTTTGCCTAGTAATTTTGCAAAACTGCAGCCACCTCTTCGGTCTATAATGTAAGTCTGCACTGGGGAAGTGTAGCAGGAACAGGGCTGCCCCAGACTAACTTCTCACTGGGAGACTTCATCTGTTCTTCACCAGACTTTTCTAACCTTTCCGTAATGTGTGTAGCTGTGTATGGAGCTCATCCCTCGGTCATCGGGTCTCTTCTCTTATGTTAACTGGCAATCCTGTGTCTGTTTTTTGTTTTCCTTGCGGTTAGTTTTCTATCAACTTAATTCATAATTCAGAGAACTTCCCCTGCACCTCAGCATCCTCTGCGAAGACCTAAGAATGGTCCATCTTGGCAGAGAACTAGAACATTCCAAAGCCTTTTGGATGCCTTTCGAGTTACTACCTTCCCCTATCAGAAGTAACCTGATTGTTAGAATGTACTTTTTCATTTTTACCGCCCACATTTTTACATATATCCACATGAGTAAATGCCTGAATGAATGAATGTATCCACTGTTTTCGTGTTTTAGCCATCTAATGTATAAATACTCATAAATGCAACTGGCTTTTTTTGTCCATATTGTTTCCTAGCTTTATCCATATATGCTAATACTAACAAAATTTATTGACTCCTTGCATGTGACAGACACCATTCTAAGCACTTTTTCATTTAATCCTTTATTTCTATCTCCTTTTAAGATGAGTAAATTGAGACACAGATAGGGTGCCATGAGATTCCATCCTAGGAATGTGCTGTAATTATTCTCCTGTTTCATTCCTAGTTTCTGAAAATGTGTAGGTACACAATTAATTTGCTGGTAAAGTGATGAATATGGTGGTGGTAAGTGCCTGTAATTTGAAATCAATGACATGTCCAACTGGAGAGAGTTACTCCAAGTTAATCACTGGGAGCAAAACCAAGCTAAGAATGTGCATCCTGAGAACGATAGACAGGGAAAGAATGCCTAGAAAAATCAAATATACAAAATCCCTAGCCATATCATCAGTATACATTATTAAAAAGATAACACATTTTTTTCTTACCTTACGAAGACTTTGCATCTCAGTGTTATTGTGTTCTAGTGCCACTTCAAATGCTTAGGTTCGTGTGGCTGGTGAACNTACAAAACTGTGTTTACTTTGGGGATCACTACAGAAGCTGGGGAGATGGGTCAGTGGGTAAAGTACTTGCTGGACAAGCATGAGGAACTGAATTCACATGCCCAGCGCCCAAATAAAAATTAGATGTTGTGCCTATCTGTAACCCTAGCACTTGAGGGTGGAAGAGACAGTGCATCCCAGGGTTCACTGCCCAGCCAGTCTGCCAAAATAAGCTCCAGATTCACCGAGAGCCTGTCTCAAAAAAATAAAATATGATCAGTGAAAGCACCCACTGTCAGTGTCTGGCCTAAACATGCATGTACCACATGCAAAATAAATAAAATGTTAAATAAGTGGTAATAAAATGAGAACCTGTGTGTGTATCATTTGTTTTTAATGTAAAATAAACTGATAAACTAAAACTTAGAACATACCAATATTTTGTGACAATCTGTGGCCATTAAGTATCTCTATGTTTTAGATCCTGCTACCTTTATTGCTTTGTTGATAAAAATGTCTTATGATATATCTTCACAGTATTTTAATCTGGCCATTTCACCGTCAGTGAAATACAGGGAGTCTGGCCACTAGAGGTCAGTATGACTATGTTTTGATTAGAGTCGTGGGCTTTAGTAATGAATGCTGAATGGCTTTAGTATGTTTTCAGCATTATAATCTGAGAACTTTTCCAATATGCTATATTAAATTCAAGCAGCATAGTCTTATTGTCGTAAAGCTTACATAGGTCTTGATTCTTTTATTCTGTGAGGAAAGAACAAATACGCATAGGAATAAATGCCATGTCTTTTGCAAACTTTAGATAATAACAGAAACCAAATAGTATGTGTTGTAAGGTTACTGAATTCCGAATTTTGGATCAGTCATTTTTTGAAAACTAAGTTATACGTGAAAATGCTTAGAATAGATGAGGTTAATTTGTTTTGATATGTAAATATATACATGGGCTATAAAAGAATAGCAATGGTGATGGTGGTGGTGGTGGTGCACACCTTTAATCCTAGCACTCAGGAGGCTGAGTCAGGTGGGTCTCTGTGAGTTTGAGGCCAGCCTGGTCTACAAAGCAAGTTCCAGGACAGCCAGGACTGTTACACAGAGAAACCCTGT
>LZPO01027885.1:40572-50942 GCA_001675575.1 Neotoma lepida | reverse complement strand
GGGGAACCGGACAAACTTTCGTCTACACTCTAGTCTTGTTCACAGGTTGAGGCTACTGTTCAAAATGGTCCAATTACTGAGACACCATTTCAAAGGGTACTGAATTACCTATACAAAACATCAGATCTTTGAACAATGGATGTTATTGACAGTTTACCAGATCATACTGCAAAGTATCTCCACTGGCAGACAATCAAGACAACTCATGATCTTAAATTACCAAGTAGATACATTGTCATGCCAACAAAACCAAGTACACAAAGTGTTTCTCCATTGTATTACCTAGATAAGAACTCTTCTTGAGCCAGGTGTGAAGGAAGTTCACTGGTAAGTGACTAACCCTTTTCTACATTGTACTGCTCCTGAGGACTAACATATCTTCCTTGTGAGTGAATAGTGCACAGCATAATCTTCAAGGACTGCACAGTGTGGGCCTGAGGCATACTTTATATGTACAATGGACAGAGAGACAAATTAAAACTCATGAAAAGATTTTTTTTTATTTCTATTTACTAGTGTTAAAGGTCTGCATTCTCCTGCCTTAAATTGTCACCTTTTTTCTGGTTCCGTGATAATTTCTAAAACAATGGTTCTCAACCTTCCTAATGACCCTTTAATACAGTTCCTCATATTGTGGTGACCCCACCTAGCCATAAAATTATTTTCAATGCTACTTCATAACTGTAAATTTGCTATTGTTATAAATCATGATGTAAATATTTTGGGAGATAGGGGTTTCCCAAAGGCGTTGCTACCTACAAGCTGAGAACTAATGTTCTAATGGGTCCCAAAATTTCATCTCCTGATCGCTTAACAGAATCAGAAAATGAAGAAGGAAGAATGATGGGATTTCTCTGAAGAAGAAGACCCCATGATGCCCAACATAACACCTAAGAGTCTTTCCTGCCAGGTTAAGAACCTTTTAAAATATTCTAAAACTTGGAAACCTTTAGATCCCAACTCCTGGTTGTGTCATGCTGAACTCTTAGAACAAAACAATCCAGTCCACAAACCTCAAGGGACAGGTCTAAGACTCTCCCATTGTGTCCCCAAACTGGAACCAGTTCCTGAATGGTCCCCTCTGGCCTCTTGTGGGGTCCTACCTTTTCAAAAGCCCCTTAAAAGTCCCAGCCAGCTCTCTAGACATCATGCTACTCTAAAGGAACACTACAGTTTGCCATCAAACAGCTAATACAAACATTGAGTAGAGCCATTTCCAAATATGGATATGTAAACCATTTCCCTGATTCTTACATTTCTTCTTGTCGCTGTGACNGCCTGACAAAGGGAGTTAAAGAAATAGCCTACACTGATTTTTTTACACTATTTCCTACACTACTGATCTCCAGAAGGCAGTTAACAAACTCCTAACTGCTTCTTGATAACAGTAAGCATTTACTTTGATACTAGTGCTGCTCATTTAGAAAAGGGTACNGGGGCTGGAGACTTGGCTCAGGGCTTAAGAGGGCTTGTTATTGCAGAGGCTCAGGTTCAATTTCCAGCAGCCACATGGTGGCTTAAAACTGTAACTCCAGTTCAGAGGACCCAACACTCTTCTGACTAACCTGGGTACCAGGAATGCATGTGGAACACATACATACATGCAGGTAGAACACTCAACATGTAAATAAAGCCAAAAAAAATTTAAGGGCTACAAAGTAAATCACACAACCTATATTTGGAAAACTGATGCCTTCTCAACCAATTAATATTCTCTGACAAACTAAAATACTACCTACTACTTAATGACTCAAAGATCTTGTCATCCAACTAAAGAAAATGTAGCATTTGAGCATGCCCTCTCAGAAANTATTTTTAGGGAGGAAACTGAATTAACTGAAACAATACAAAGAATTGATATATTCATATGACACCTTTTAAGGGTTCTTGTTTCTTGTATTTAGGGGGAGGTGGGAAATACGGTTTCAAACCTAGCCTACCATACCCCAAGCCTAGTAAAGCTATCTCCAATTACTGCATGAACACTGTGAATCATAGGCCTCCACCAGACTCTCTGGCTAATTTGGACTTTAACATCATACCCTAGATTTAAACAGACTTCTGTAAGGAATATGTTTCTTAAATCTTAGTATCAAGACTTTTTTCAAGAGCAAATAAACATATTCAAATTATGGAAAGAACCAACTTTCACCAGAATCAGTTTTCAGAATTAATTGTAAAATGGTTCAAATATTTTATCTGTATTAATTTCCTGGAACAGAAGTTTATTTTTGCATCCATTGCAAATACTTCAGAAATCCTCTAATTTTAAAGAAACTTCCTACTCGAAACTATCCTGATCTGCAATTAAGAGTTTTACTAGCAGTATGGTTTTCTTGTTTGTTTGGGGTTCTTTTGTTTTTGTTTTTGTTTTTTGAGACAGGGTTTCTCTGTGTAACAGCCCCAGCTGTCCTGGAACTCTGTCTCTTATACACATCTAGATGTGTATAAGAGACAGGTATATGCCCTTGTAAATGTTTTCTGCTATGTCTGTTTGAGTCAAAATAGGTATCATCATAAAGAAAATGGATAGGACTGTTAAATCTTTTTACATACCCTAAAATAATACTCTTATACACATCTAGATGTGTATAAGAGGGCTGAATAAGGATGGTATATGCCCTTGTAAATGTTTTCTGCTATGTCTGTTTGAGTCAAAATAGGTATCATCATAAAGAAAATGGATAGGACTGTTAAATCTTTTTACATACCCTAAAATAATAAAATGTATGTGTGATCCTGGATAACTGGGCACCTAAATGGAATCAGAAAACAGGTTATTAAAAATATATTAAAAATATATATCTTCATTTCAGTCTTTCTTTTTTTATATTATCCATAATTGAGTGCAAAAATAAGTAAAAATTGAAACTAATAAAATCATAATTCTGTAAAATTTAGCAAATTTTGGGATGATAAAGTGCTAAACCATATTGTCCTGTCTTAAGGATAAAGGAGTGTATTTTAAGTAGAGAAGAAAAGAAAGTCTCTTGAAGAAAAGGTCTCACTCCATCAAGACCCAAATTTAAAAGCACATTTGCTTCTGAATTTTAATCCAAGGTGTACAAAATGAAAGCCTTAAGCTGTTGTTTTTTCTTGTGTGCCAGAGGTTTGGGTATTGGAATGAATTTACCAACCACTTTCACATTCCTTCTGTGTGGCTTTTGATTAAATGTATTCACTACAAGTAGGATCAAGGAAAATTATACCATATTTAAAGTATATATGTGTGTGTGTGTGTATGTATACAATATGAATATAGTTCTCAAAGTAAAATAACAGGGTTTCTTAACTAGGTGACATTAATAAGAAATTTCAAAATGTTTTCTCTTTCTTAATGCTAATAAGCAGTATTTTGTTGAAGTAGTAGAGATACCTTGAGTGATAGACATCCATAATTATGTCATAATTTCATCTGTTTCCTAAGAAAAGGAAAAAGCCATCCTCTAGAGGAAGACCAGCAGGTTGTTCTTCAGGGATAGGTTCATGGGAAAGAAAAGCCCGGAGGAGAAATAATAAAGAAAATAGGAAAGTCTGGCATCAGGAGGTCTTGCACAAGCTAATGGCTCACGCAAGCAAGTTTATTGAGAAATTCAGCACCTTGTACACTGTATGTAAGGGGGAAAATGGGACACAGTCAACAGGAAGCTAATCAGCAAAATCACGTAAAAAGAACACCAGATCTCTGAAGTCCGTCACAGACCAANCACCCAGTGGCCTTGGGACTAACAACTCCAGTTTCTACAGGAGGAAAAGTCAGGTTCCCAGGAACTGAAACCCTAATTCCTTAGAGGCCCTGGACCTGGCATCAGACCAGACCCTGCCAAGTCTGCGCTCTGCAAGGACACAGAAACAGTGTTCCCTTTGTCAGGTATTCTGAGAGTCTTAGATTGGCCTGGCTCTCAACGGATAGGTCCAATCCAGGAGAATTTCCTACTGTGACTCCTATCATGTACCNGCCTAAAAACTTCCCTGTAATAAAAATAATGTTTTAGTATTAAAGGAGACATAGAGCAATTAAGACCTTAGAAGTGACTTNTGTTGTCTGCATACTGATGCATGTATAATAAGATGACATTCTGCTTTTGACATCAATGTTAGCACAGTGCCTTCTCTTAGAAGTTGANTTGTCTGTCCANTAATAAATAGGAGTGCCTACTCTAGTTCACACATTGGGAATGCAAAATGATTGTGACACATTAGAAATTTGTTTTTAATATGTGAGCCTATATACATTGCCCCAAGTTATTTCTTCCCTCTTTGGTTACATTAAGTGAGCCTGAACCCTTATCTATACACTGGTCCTTTAACTGTTTAAAAATGGCCCATGATGGAGGACCTTAAATAAGATGAATAGGGCAATCATCCAAGTAGAGTGAAGATTCATGTAGAGATGTACCCCAGCAAATGTCATAGGTAGTACTCATGTACAGAAAAAGTTAAATGTGCTAATTTCACATAGCACTTGCACACTAAAATATGGATTAGAAGTATATTGTACAGATGGCTGTGATGAATAGGAAAGTCCAGAAAGTAGATAAACATCTTGGACCTCATGACAATACTTTGTGCAAGCCATTGACATACCAGTCCACCAGCTGAACTTCAGGAAATTGAACTAAAATGGTTAACAATGGCTATTTCCTGTTTGCTAACTTGTTACCAGAAGGAAAATATATATCTTTAACATCTTTAAACAGTGGTTAGTCCATGCTACCTAATTTAATAATTGTATTAATTGTCTGGGCTCTTTCAATTGGTTGCAACAGTAAAAAAAAAAAAATACATGGGAGTAAGACCAAGAAGAGAGACAAGACAAGGAGACCTCAGTGAACTAACACTTACTGCCTGCCAGCTCCCATAAGCTAAGAAAAATGACCAGATCATGTCAATGAGACATGGAAAATAAATACCCGAGTTGAGATAAAATAATAGATATATAATTAACTAAAATAATAAAAATAACAGCATAGCAGGAAGAGTGCACTAGGATTATATGTTGACTCAAATTGGGGCAAGTTATGTGAAAAAACTTAGATGACTGGAATGTGATAGAATTCCTGGGATTGCTTGNNGAGTTAGGCCATATTTCATCAGTAGTCTTTCAGTAGATCAGGATCTTTTTTGGCCTAACAAGATTAAAGGAATTCCTAGGAAATGTAGCCAAAGTGATGTGTCTCATTAAATAAAAGCAGGACCCAGAAGTTAGTAAAATAAGGAGTAGGTAGACTTTGGTATTTCTGTTTTGGGGTAGATAGTAATGCTTGGATTACCTGCTAAGCTTATGGCAAATATTACATTCCCATCTATGTTGCAACAGGACTTGGAAATCTATCACCAATTGTTTTACAGTTTATTAATTGGGCATTCATCCAATATCAACAACTTCCTTTGTGAATGTTCCAGAAACAGTGCAACTGTCAACCCATTAGTTCATTAAAGGTACAATCATGAAAGTCAANCTATAGGGCCTTATAGGTAGAAGATTGTTATCTCCAAGGGATCCAGTGTCCTTTTGTGCACATACACAAACACAATTTAAAAATAACAAAAATAAATGTNTATAAAAAGGAAAGGTCTACAAATTTAGAAGGCAAGTGCTGCTTTCCAGACTATTCAAAGGCTCAAGGGAGAAGTACCCTTGAAGGTGGAGGTGAGAAGCAAAATTGCACAAGCAAGGGAATCTTTTNAAAGTATATTTTTGCCTGTCTTTAGCCAGGCAACTTAACTCTTCCTAGCAAAATACAAAAGGCTTATTTTCCTGAGAAACTGAACCGAACAAAACTGAGAACTGAGCGACAGTACTAAAGGTAGTGACATGCTATGTTGAAGAAAGGCAACTGAGAATGCCAGTATTAAGAACACTGGGATCCTGCATACATTCTCTACCTGGCTATTATGGGCTTATATACCCTGCCCAACCCATCCAGAAAAGATGAACAGTGAAAAATAACTTGGCGCTTGACTATTTGCTACAGTGAGANGCAAAGTCTACAAACTCTGCTCATTCATACGCAGCTTATAGTCCCTTGAACTCAATATACACTGACAACTAAGAATCACCAGACATTTGAGGAAACTCCAACGTGAAGACTGAACATAAAACTGCCAAAGAATATAGGATATTCTCAGAAACGTAAGAGAGGGTACGAGGCTTTTTCTTTTAGGCCACCAACCAGCTCCCAAATCATGACACAGAGACTTCTTATTAGTTTTGAANGCTCGGCCTAGCTTAGGCTCANTTCTGTCTGGCTCTTTTAACTTAAATTAACCTGTTTCTCTTTATTTACCTTTTGCCTAGGGGCTTTTTACTTTTCTTTCCTTCTGTATATCTCACTTTCACTGCTTTTCGTGTCTGGCTGGCTGGCAGCTGCCTGTCTTCTTGCCTCAGGCATGTCCCTCTCTCTTCTTTTTCCTCTCCTCTTCTTGAGCCTAGATTTCTCCTACTTATTCTCTCTGCCTGCCAGCCCCACCTATCCTTTTGACCTAGCTATTGGCCATTCAGCTCTTTATTAGACCAGTCAGGTTTTTAGGCAGGCAAGGTGAAACAAATGCAACACATCTTTACATAATTAAACAAATACAGCANAAGCAAAAGCAACACACCTTTACACAGTTAAAATAATATTCTGCAGCATAAACAAATATAACACAGACATCTTTGTCCAGTTAAAATAATATTCCATGCAGGAGAGTATACTACATCCATTAAATGAGAACCAAAAAGAGCTATTAGAAAAATAGAACCCAAATTTAGCATTCTGAATATTCCGAGCCTTTTTTCCTTGAAACAGGGTTTCTCTGTAGCTCTGGCTGTCCTGGAACTTGNTCTGTATACCAGGTTGGCCTCAAACTCATAGATCCACCTGCCTCTGCCTCCCACGTGCTGGGATTAAAGGCATGCACCAACACTGCCCAGCTAGCATTCTGAATCTTAATGTAAAAAGAANTTGCACAAATTTCAGAAAGTGGAGCATGAAGGCAGGGATGTTATAAAAAAAGAAAAATATTTCAGAATGAAATACTCCATCTGTTTAGTGGCTTCCCAATATGATAACAGAAANGACATTGTCTTAGTTAGGGTTTCTGTTGCTGTGATAAAACATCCTTAANCAAAAGCAAGTTAGAGAGGAAAGGGTTTATTTCATCTGAGAACTCTCAAGTCACACTCCATCGCCAAGGAAGTTCAGGAAGGAATTCAAGGCAGGAGCTGAAGCAGGAGCCACAGAAGNACACTATGGCTTGCTCAGCTTGCTTCTACAACCCAGGACCACCTGCCAGGGATGGCACCACCCACAGTAGGCTGGGCCCTCCTACACCAATCATCCATCATAAAAACACCTGACAGAGTTGCCTATGGGCCAGTCTTCTNGATGCATTATCTCAANTGAGAGTCCGTCTTCCCAGTTGATGAGTTTGTGTCAAGTTGACATAAAACTAAACTGGAAAGACATGAAGAGGAAAACTCCTAAAACTAGCACATTAGTCTCTTAAAGGTCTTACAGATATTTTTATTTTTTAGTTTATTATTTGTCTTAGATATTTTTGAATTGCTGTGATAACATGACCAAGACAACTTTAATAACCAAAGCATTTAATTTTGGGTTCATGATTCTAGAGGGTTAGGGTCCATGGACATCATTGTAGGGAACATGGCAGCAGGCAGGCAGGCATGGCATTGAAGCACTGTCAGAGAGCTTACATCTGATCCACAAGCAGGAGGGGGGCGAGGAGAAGAGGGAGATGGAAAGGGAGAGACAGAGAGAGAGAGCTAACTGGAAATGGTGTNGGTTTTTACACCTGCTCCAGTAAGGCCACACTTGCTAATCCTTCCCAAACAGTTCCACCAACTTCGGANCAAGTATTCAAATAGATGAGAGTATGAAGACCATTCTCATTCAAACAACCACATTATTATATTCAGACTGATAGACTTAAAGAAGCTACCAAACGATCTCAAAGGGGGAAGAATAAAACAGGTTACGCAAAAAGGGCTGTTATGGATTTGAGAACAATGCTGAATTCTGAAAGCTGATGAAAGTGAAGTCTTTCCCTTAGGAGGAAACATTATTTCCGACCTAGAATTCTGTGCCCGGACAAATGTAGTNAGGCAAGAAGCTGAAGTAAATGTGTCACTAAGCTTGCATGGTCTTGAATTTTTTAACTCCCATCTACCCTTCTTTAGGATACTGGATGATGTGCTTCACCGAACAAAGGAGAGTAGTCTAAGCCGTTGGGGGATTATTGAACTTTTAGTGCACAGAAAAGAGCANTGAAGGAGAGTTTCAAGATAACTATTGTGTCAAGTAAGTAAAATTAGAGTCCAAGAAGAGGTCTCTAGGAAAACTTAAAGTGTCTGAGCATGGAAAAAGTCTCTAGGAAAATTTAAAGTGTCTGAGTGCACAGAACATGTAAGAAGAGTAAGACAGATGTTGGAGCATGAAGGAAAGAGATAAACACATGGGCAACTAAATGACAAATTAAAAATATGCTAAATAGGTGTTTCAGACNAGTGTCCCTGTCATAAGAATAAATCTGAAGTTCTATTTTTTCCAAAAGTNTGATTTTTGTTTAATCATCAGATTCTGGAAGTCTGTCATTAAAAATACAATAGATATTTGTTATCAATTTCTAGATTGGTCTCTCAGACATCATGTTACACAGCTACATTCAATGCTCACTTTCAATGAGATATACACTATAGAAGCTGTTTTCAAAAACCAAGGTTTGCAGGAGGTTGCTTTATGAAAGGAACATTGCAACTTGCTCAAGCAAATCTTCTTTTTAACTTTCAGGAATAATGTGTAGTTTATAGCAGGACTTCAATAAGTTCTCATTTAAGGTTTAGTTTCCTTAATCAAAAGAATTAGGAATTAGCTCCCCTTTGAGGGGTGGAGTGGGGTGAGACAATATCACTATGTAGCTCTGGCTGACCTAGAACTCACTATGTAGACCAGACTAGGCTGGCCTTAAAATCACAGAGATCTTCTTGCTTTTGTCTCCCAAGTGTTGGGATTAAAGTCATGTATCAGCATCCCTGACCCAGGAATTATCTACTTTTTGAAAAACATATTTTGAAAATGTATATACTTTGCACCTTCCATATTATTTTTCCTATTAAATATATAGTTAAACCTAGTGACTGGCTTATAATGTATTTCTGTGTATTTCAGATGTTTTTTCTATAAATATACTTTAGGGTTTTTTCTATTCTTTTTTATAAAACCTCAGAATAAATTTATTGCAAGTGATAAATGCACTATTAGGATATCATTGAGTAAACCATGGCAGTCCAATCTGCCCTTCATCTTTTTTTTTTAAATAAGAAGTAACCTATAAAATATACATATAAAGTGCACCAATCGTAAGTATACTTCTTAGTGCTTCTTCACAAATGTATGATACCAAGAGCATATCAAGATTTATACACTCAGATTACAGCACAAAAATTTCTGATCCCCCAGTCTATACCTTGCCAGAAATAGCTACTTTTACAAAGGTTGGTTAATTTTGTTTTTCCTCAAACTTCATGTGAATTGGATCATACACTATGTGATATGTTATACCCAGCTTCTTTCTTCTACATACTGGTTCATTATTCCTGTAATTTATCATATGAATTACCACAATTCATTTTATCTTTCACTCATTGTTGGCAGTGGAATTCTTAACAAGTTTGGGTTATTACAAATAGAGTTGTCATAAAAATTCTATGTTTTTGTGGATATGTACACTCATTCCTCTTTTATGTAAACCTTGGAGTCAAAGTGACTTGTCATGAGTGATGTGTGCTTAGTTGTAGTAAAACTGCCATACACTTTCCAAAGTGACTGTTTCATTTTACTCTTATACCAGTAATACATGGAAGTTATTTTGATATGTATATATGCAAACACTTTATATTTGATAAATANTTAGGCTCATAATAGTGTTGTTATGCCAAACAGTATTCTACTCACTGGGGCTTTAGCAGTACATGAAACAGATAAAAATTCTTGCCTCCATNAAGTTTACATTTTATGTTAAAAGTTTTTCAGTTCATATCCAGCATGTTACCTTTGTTTAAAAGTGAACATTTAGAAATCAGCAATAAGGCTAAATTATTTGCCACAGTTGTATGTCTGTCAAAAATATTTGCTTCCCCTTTTGGAGTAGAATTATGAGAAATTGCCACCCAACAGGGATTCTATTTCTCAGACCTCATAAGAGCTAGGGAGTGCCTGTGATAATTTAGTCTCAGTGNGATGTCAGTAGACANGCAGAACAAATTATCTTAATATTTTTACATTTATATATTTTTCTCTGTGTGTGTATATCTATGTGTGTGTACACGTCCCAGCACACAGGTGCTAGGCAGAGGACAACCTGCG
>LZPO01027884.1:57612-68742 GCA_001675575.1 Neotoma lepida | reverse complement strand
ACTCCTGATCCTCCTGCCTCTGCTTCCAGAATGTTGGGATTACAGGCATGCATACCACACCCAGCTTAATAAATGGATTTTAATAAGCAATTATTATTGTTCAAACTGCTAGTTTGTATTTCTATTTTTCTCAATCACCTATATCAGCTACACAGGAACATTGTCTTGTAAAAAGTAGTTAAACAAACAAAGCCCAGGCTTGGCATTTCACCAATATTTTAGGATTTCTAATACAAATGAGATGCTAGCCCTTCAAATAGAAATGCATTTCGGGAAGAGGACTGTCTAGTGAGGAAGGGGAATCAGCCTTTACAGATGCAATGGATTGTAAAGTGTGAGCTGGCAGAACTCTAAACCAACTAGTCCCCAGGCTGTCCTTGGAGATTCTGTCTTGCTCCATCGCCCATGAAATGCTGGGGACCAGGGGAGGTCAGAAACATTCCTAGAATCCACTGGAATGAAACAGCTGCACACCCAAAAGTTCCTCTTGCCCCCGAGCTGGCTTGTCCTTGAGGCCTGACAGCATGCTGCCTGTGCAGACATTTGAGGAAGGAGTGGCAGCTGGTGACCTAGCCAGGCTGCTCCACAGCTACCTGTCGGATGTCATTACAGGCTGAAGCAGTGAGGTCAAGCTGTTTAGGAAAAAAGACTAAGACAAAGGCAGGGCTGCTCTGCTTCAGTGATGACTGGGTCTAAAGCACACTTGCTTTTCTGACAGTCCCTGCTCCCTATGAGCAAATCCTCCATAAGTAAATTCCTTCCCTCTTTTCCACTTCCCACCTCCCTCCCTGCCTCTGTCCCTTCCTCCTTTTAGCTTAGCATTGTAAAAGCTAGGCTATCATTTCTACACCACATGACTTTGCATGCATACCTTTCCCTCTCTCAACCTTTCTTCTGTGGCATGAGAATGTTAACACCCACATTGGGAACAATTTTGAGCACTAGAGGTGTATATTTAGTATAAATTAGGAATGTAAAATAGATTTGTTATTGTTATCATTATTGGCAATAGTGTGGCTTTTTATACTGTTCTGGTAAAACCCATTAGTTTGCCTATAGAACCAGATACCTTCCTGATCCCTGAAACCAGCACTGTATTCTTGAGAAGCTGGAAGAGACTCTCTAACCCGCCAGGGCTGTTGGATAGGGAGACAGGTCTACATGACAGTGAGTGCCTGGCCAAAGGATGTCCACTACAGAATTCTGATAAAGGAAATGACAGCTTCCATCTAAGAGATCAAATAATTTAGTAACTGAATTATAGAAAAGATCTTACACACCCTTTCTGATGTGCTATCTGACAGATAAGGAAGCTGAGCCTATATAGTTAGAGGTCATGATTTAAGTCACTGCAAGCACTAGCAAAAGAGACAACAGGAACAGAAATTTCCTATCAGTTGGCGCAGAGGAATTTCTACCTTGGCACACTGCACAATGTGCAGGATGTATCCTAAGCACTCAAAGAAACAACGACTACTGTAGGCCAGGAACTATACTGAGAACTCTCATTCTGTCTTCAAAGGATGGAGACTGGAAACCAGCTTACTCCCACAGGATAAAACTAAGTCTCCAAGAGCATGCCAGGGGATTAGGGCCAAAGAGAAGGCCTAATTCAGTCTGTGAGGTCAGGGGAGGATTTCTCAGGAAGCAAAATCTGAATTGGTTTTGAAGGATGCACAAGTTAACAGGCAAACAGGAGAGAGGTAGTGTTGAACACTAAGGTCCAGAATGGGCTTTGACTGTGACTCAGAGTAATATAAGTGCCAAAGAGGAGATGACGAGGCTAACAGCTCCAGCCATCCTATTCCTTGTATCTGTGACTAAGAATATGAGTGTTCATTTGGGAAGCATCTATTCTTCAGTGAATCTCAGAGAGAGGGAGAATCCCACATCCCAGCATGCCTTGAACCCAGGGCTCAGGCTAAGTAAGAGTGTGGCTCTGGCCTCTTCGGAAGGTCCATACAGACAACCTTGCTTAGGGTGCCCACCATTCTGGCCCACTTACCACACTGAGATGAACAGACACTCCGGGGTCAGGGATGGGAAGTCGGTGCAGAGTTTCAAGAAGTTCATTCCACTGACTTTCCTGAAAGAAAGAAAAGGCCCAAGTAACAAAAGCTGGACTTGCAGTAAGGTCTGGGTGCACAGAGAGACAGGTGGGAGACGCTGGCCCCAAGACAGAAATAGGTTTGATATTCAAGTAGGGCTGGATAAAGGACATTGCTTATGGCTCAAACACAGGAGCCAAACAGATCCTCCCACATCAAGTTTGACATTTTCTTTTCAGTCAGACACCTACCATGACCACCTTTTATGGATCATATACCATAAGCTCTCAGCACATCTATCCCTTCAACTCCATAGCAACAACTTCTAAATGCAAACAATCTGAGCTTCCAGGGCGGGGGTGGTTGGGAGAAATAACAAGACACCGTGGATCTTGTCTTCATCATCATTACCCTCAATTAATTTTATTGAGTGTTCACTGGGTACATGTAGCAGCCTCCAATTATGGAAAGTTAGAAATGAAGCAAGTTCATCAGCATGTGATACAGGACAGCAGTCCTGCATTTTAATGAGGGAAACTGAGCAGCTGAATAACATACAAAGCACCACAAATTATTCGACTCAAAACAGATTCGCCTTTAAGATGCTCAAAACAACAGCACTCACAAAACAATTCAAAAGCCACTTCTTCCCCATGGAATTCTGTGTGCTAATAAAAGAAAGTTATGTTTACATGGGCAGCCATGTCCTAACTACTGGATCCTTCTAGCCACCCACTTGGGGAGTGTGAAGGTTTGAAGAGTGAAATACTAGTTTCATATTGGACAATAGGTTTCACAGCCCAGAAGGAAGGCAGGATTGATGTGTTCAAGTCCGCAGCCCCTCTCTACCTCTGGCAGGGAGCCTAAGATGAAAAGGATGAACTTAGTTTACAAGCTTGATTCAATATGTACTCTGACAATCACGTTTCTTAGAGGACATACAAGCTTGAGTAAGTGTGCATGGGGTTAGTTTTGCTTTGAAGCAGTCTCACACCTACAGAACAATTTTAGATGCAGTCAAAGGCCCCTTCATTTCCTCGACTGTTTGAGAACGAGTTGTTGACATTATACCTCATCATCTACACACACACACACACACACACACACACACACACACACACACACACACACACCACACGCTTCCTCCAAACAACCATGTTTAACCACCATAACCAGGAAATACGCCTCAGACAGCATTGCCATCTAATCCTGTCCAGTTGTGCCATCTATGCTGCACACATCCTCATGGCAATCCAATCAGTTTAGAAGCATGAGTGACCTTCAGTAGAGCTGACTCTTGAGACTCTTGTTGATGGAAAAACCCTTGTTTTTCCTAGATCTGTAGGACCTTGACCACTCATTTTGCAGAATGAGTATCAGCTGTCATATGTTTCCTTAAGAACTGCAGCTTGCCCTTCATTGAGGAAGTTTTCTTTCCTCTTGACTATTTCATCTCAGATCTCCAGTGGGCAAACCCCTCCCCTGGCATTTAAAAAGATTTTGTAGCATGACAATTTTATGTAAGTATTCCATCCCTCAAGCTTTGAATCTAGCTGTTTATTATTTATCTTACTACAAGTGCATAGCTTTCATTTGCTGTCAATATTTGTCTTGATGCTCCTGACTAAGATAACTAGGAACCTCTTGGCCCTTTACCTTACTTTTGTGTCTTGAGGACATGTCCCTATCATATTTTGAATACTTTAAGTTGGGGCACAACAGATATTTTAGCATCATCTTACACTTTTCCTACATGAGTCCAGGAAGTAGTCCTTTCNTTAGAGAGGCAGGGTTCCTTTCCTTGGGGGAGAATTTGCAAGCCAGGCCTGGGAGCCATGTGTGCTTATGCTTGTTGTTCCCTGGGAATGCTGACACTAGGCCTTCGGTGGTCAGAGCCATCAAGTATCACATAGACAGGCCACAACATGCACTTCACATCTCAACTTACTTTTCTCTTTGCATACTTAAAGCCTTAGATTCACAATGAAGTCTCCAATTCCAGGACAACACAAGAGTCCTGTTCCTTCTCTTTGCGTACTGTGACAACACTGCACAAAGAAAAAAAGCCTCACCCCTATCTTGGGGTTAGGTCTTCCTATCTCATGCTCTGGCACCAAGCACCGAGTCACCACTGCTGGTTCCCTTCCTGTTTGGATCTCTGCAGATCCCCACTGAGTTCCCACATCTCACATCACGTTTACTCCCACTCTCCCACATACACACCTTCATCTCCTTTGACTCCAACACTCAAGCAGGCTGCTGCCCAGGTCAGGTTTCTGGTCATTCCTTTCGTGCAGATTCCCTTTCTGTCCTCTCCAGGGTCTGACAACACTGGGGTCAGGAACCACACAGAAATCCCCATGGCCCACCTTAGGCTACAACACTTGGTGACTCTCATTGGTTACACATATATCTTCCCAAATAGAAGCTTGCCTCATCGAACAATCCCGTAACTTCTGGATGGGAGAAGGCTATTTTTATGGAACAAACATACTGGGGTTTTGTTTGGGTCTTGGTTTCCGTGTGTTTATGATGTATGTATGTGTTCTTATGTTTGCATGTGCACGTGGATGCCTCTGGCCAATGTCAGGTGTCTTCCTAGATTGGTCTCCACTTTACTTTTTAAGACAAGGGCTCTCAGTGAATCCAGAGCTCATTTATTCAGCTAGGATTTATGTCTAATGAGCTCCAGGGATCTGCCTGCCCCTCCTCTTGAGTGTTTGGATTAGATGCAACAAGCTGCTGTGCCTGTCTTCTTTGTGGGTACTGGAGATCCAAGTTAATGTCTTCATGCTTATTGACCAGGTATACTGTCAACTGAAATCTCCCTTCCTTTCATCCTGTTCTAATCTAGTGGTCAACATCTATTCATCACACCAATTGTAGACAGAGTCCTTACTCTGCATTATCATAATTCCTTAGGCCAGAACAAAGTTTGTAGGCATCTTGAGTCAGGAAAAATAGACTCCAGTAGTTTACAGGACCCCTCCTTTTCTTCCTTCCTTCCTTCCTTTTTAATTTCTTTGAGACAAGGTCTCATGTAGGCCAGATTGGCTTCAAACTCACTTAACCGGCAAGTGAGCCGCTAGCTGCCTAAATCTCTATTTGTAGTTAAGGATGGTTTTGAATTCCTGATCCTCCTGGCTGCCTCTTGAATGCTAGGACTATGGGTATGAGCATTTTACGATACATTTTAAACAGAGTACTAAGTTGCACGAGTGTTTTAAAAACTAAATGGAGTATAAAGGTGGGTTACAAAAACATGAGACAGTCTCTAGTTCAGAGACAACGTGTTACATACTTTTATTAAAGATACCTTCAAATTGAGTGGAAATCTGAACGTCTGACCAAAGCTAAATGTGCAACAGAAATCGATGAACAGATCCCATGGCAGCCTGGGATCATTCATCAAAGACACCAGTTCTTCTATGATAGAATTCCTGACCTGATGCTTCCTTTCACTCTGAGTGTGATGAGTGAGAAGCCATTTCTATGAACTATTCCTGCCATCTGTTGTGACCTCTGGAATACATTTGCCATTGAGTACAACTCACTCAAAGAAAAGAGTTATCCATTGTATATTCAATTTCCATTCNCCCACCCCCAAACAGCATTTCCCAAAACACATTTCAGGGAATCCTACAAATCAGGATTCTGTTTGTTGTGGATTAAAAAAGATTTGGGTTAAAATGAGAAAGAAAGCACAGAGTAACCAAGGCACCCCACTGCAGGCCTTCTGAGAGCCTACATTATATAAATCACATGGAGAAAAATTAAAACAAACAAACACAAATTTGGGGCCCTTTAAGCCCAATACTGCAGAACTATAATTTTTTAATAGAACATTTTCAGAGCCAGGATACTACAGATAAATGAAAAGGAAAAATACTTATGGCATTTAACAATTATGCTATACCACTTTAGCTTAAAATGTTGCCCTTTACAAAAAGAAAAACACAAAAAGTTAGATACACAGGCAAATACTCAACTCGCCAGTAATAGTGAGATTTTTAACTTATCAAATAAATGACAAGTTCAACAAATGCTATTAGCAAGTGTGGGACTCAATTGTGTTGCAAACAATGCACTTTAAGAAAATAGTGCAATTCTTTTGGAAAGTTGTTTGGCAAATGTTTTATAAATACTGCCTATCTAGGATTCTTTTCTTAGAGAAATAATGAAAACTGAAAATATTTTATATTCAAAGATTTGAGTGTTTGGTCTCCCTCTTTCTGTTTGACCCACTCTGTGTCTGTCTGTGGGTGAGGTAGTTATATATACACGTGTCACCTGTGTGTGTGCATGAGCGCGCGCACACACTATACTCACAGGGGTCAGAGAAGACATTTGGTGTGCTGCTTTAACATTATCTTTTTCCCTTGAAATAGGGTCTGCCACTGAAGCTGGACCTAGGCTGGTAGCCACCATACCCTAGTAATCCTCTTGCCTCTACCTCCCACACAGCTGGGGTCACAGGCACACATAGCTGCCTCTGGCCCTCACATTGTTGCTAGGGTTTTAAACAAAGTTTTTCAGGCTTGTACAGCAAGCACCCTTCCACCAAGTCATCTCCCCAATCCTTTGTACTACTTATAACAATGAAAACAAAAAAGGTTCCATAAGAGAAAAGTATTTTGGTGAGCAAAGGTACAGAATATAATGTTAGCCATAAAAAAATACTTAAACAATACTTTCAATAGCATGGGAGAAATGATTCCATGACAATACTTCCCAAAAAGGCAGACTACAAAAGTTTTAAAACAGTGATCCAGACAACCTTGGTCATCACGGGTGAGCGCTTAGGTCAGCACACCATTTCTCCAAAGGGAATTAAGGTACAGCAGAACTGTTAAAGGAATTTTCAGACCGTTACAAGAATGACTATAAAAATACCACAAAATTTTATCAAAACGGGGAGTGCAGCAGCTGTTAAGTCACCTGCCAGTTAAGTGATTTGTAACATGGCATACTTTGTGAACTTACAGAGTTGTTGGGAAATTTTGACATTAATGCTGGGAACATGAGCAGTCTAGTTATTATTTCCTTACCTCAAAAGAAAAAAGCAATGAAAAAAACAACTAAAAATTTTAGCAGTATTTATTTGGGGAATGAGGTAAGGCAGACTAAGTGAGAAGTGATTTTCTTTTCCCTTCCACTATTTTCTGAATTTCCCAACCTTTCGATGATGGGCATGCATTACTTTTTTCATAAATGTTTTAGTGGAATATAAGGCACATGTTACTTTCATAATCTTAAAAAGTTTACTTGTTAAAAACAATTATTTTTTTTAAAAAAGCAAATACCTGTTGTTTTGTCGTGTAATCTGCCAAGATGTTAAGGAGCTTATAAAACACCTCGAACCAGGGGAGGTAGCTGAGGAAAACAAAGAAACAGAAGAAATGTTAGCATGCAGGTCAAAAGCCTGAATGAGGGCTTAACTCAAACGAAAACATTTCAGGTTTTCTCTATATCCTGAAGATTCTAGCCATGACTGATATAAACCCAAACTACTTAAATGTTAATTATTTCTGGGTTATAAAAACATACCTGTGTGAGGCAGAACACTAAATGTCCATTATGAATTATTCCTGTGCCTCAAAACTAGACCAGGTTCATAGAGAGGAAATTCAAANTAGAGTCTGCCATCAGGCACTATGTTTGAGTAGCCAGGCCTCTCCCACCATCCCCACACTCTCTAGGAAAGCATCTGTTCTATTTCTCATGATTGGACACACAGCAATGCCCATTGTTGGCCTCTGTGTCCCACATGCCCTGTACAACAAAAACCAAGTAGGCCTCCCACCTCTACTGCACCTGTCTCTTATACACATCTAGATGTGTATAAGAGACAGGGATATAATTTTCTGTTTAATTGGTGACATTGTGAATGATTTCTTGTGGGTTTTTTGTGTTATATTCACACTTAATGTCTCATCATGCACCATACGGTTCTCCAACACTTGAGATCTTGTATTGCTTCTCAGGAGTNTCTTTCTTATTGGCTACCTGCATCTTAATGCACATTTCAGCTTCCTTTCCCTTGGCCACAAGAACTCTCACACTTGACCTCAGAACTATAGTGTGACCAGGCATCTCTCCAAATGCTTTGGCAACATAACCTAATGCCCATTTNGGGCATTTCTGTATTTGAACATCAGTGAACAATCTCTTGTCCTTCCTGGGTTTTGAGTCTTACTGATCTTTTTATTCTCTTCTTAACCATGAATCTGTTTGATACAGGATCTTGCTAAATAGCCCTGGCTGGTCTGGAGCTTGCTTGNTAGTTCAGAAAATTGACAAGCCCTATAAATAAAGACTCTGAGAAATGTAATTGAAATGATTGGCTTGTGAGTGACCGTAGCATCATAGATTAATTTCTGATTTCTCTGTCAGAAGGTTCTAAGTCAGGACTCAGAATATACAGATGTCATTCATTACAGAACAAAATTCATTCCTTATAACAACATGTAGGCTTTGTAATAATATATTTAGTTAAATATTTACAGATCACTTATGTGTGTTAAAAATTTAATATGATAGAATATATTCCTATGCATATATTAGTGAATAATTTGTTTGTTGGAGACAGGATCTGAATCTATAGTCATGTCTTGCTAGAAAGCCCAGCTTGGACTCAACCTTTCCTACCTTAGACCATTAGTGCTCAGATTAGGGGCACATAGCACCAAACATGGCTAATGAAGGTTTCAGAAATGCTTCCATCCTGACCCCTCCTAGTTCTCCAGCCTACTCCAGCCATTCTTCTCTAGCTGAAAATTAGACAGACAACTGTAGTCCCTCATTCCATGGCCTCTTGACTTTGCTTCGGTCATTTATTTATTTATTTAGAAACATTTGCCTCACTTTGGTTTTTCCTCACTTGGCACATATCATCCCTTAAACCTCNTTCAAAACTGAGCTTTCCTCAGAAACACGTTGCCTAACCCTCTGGTTCAACTTTGTTGCTTTGGATTTTTGCTACTATATCATCCTTCTAGAGTTATCATAATGCAAGTGTATATGTCACATACTGGATAGTGAGTCTTTCAGAAGTATGCACCATCTCACGTACCTTTGTACAGAGAGCTTGGCAAGGTGAATATGGTATTTATTCAATGTTTGTTTAACTAAAAAGCCATGTGTTGAAATTTTTGCTCTACAAGGTTCAAAATTTAGATATAGAACTGTGTCTTTAAAAACTGATCCTTATACACATTGGATGAAGAGAACAGGAACTTGGCAGAGAACAACAACAACAAAAAAACCCCGAAAGTTAATCTAAAATCACGTTGTTAAAGTGCTAGGGGAATAATAGGCAAATATCTTCTCAGCAGGCATTTGGTGAGATCTGGAGACATAATGGATTACCACAATTTGGAGGCTATTCCTAGCATTTAGTGGACAGAGGCCAACACTACTGCAAAAATCCTACAGTTCGCTTCCAGCTGCAAAAGCTATCAGTCTACAATCTCAACAGTACCCACCTAGAGTCCCTGCACTGAGCTTTCTTTTTAAAGTATAGTTTTAGTATTTTAAAATATATTTCACTCACACCCCCCAGGCTGATNAGGACTAGAATGTTAGGTGAATTCAGTAGTCCAGCAGCTCTTTAAATGGGATTAGAGTGAGTTTTCAATGAATTAAATAATGTAAGCAGAGGAGAATGGTTATAACCCAAACTGACGGTTCTACACTTCTGTCTCAGCATTCTCAAACATTGGTTAAATATAACTTGTTGAACAGAATAGATTAAAGTGTTTATTATTTCTGCAGTGTGACAGTTTCCCAGTGGTGACAGATAGATCTCAGAAGGATTTATAGAGAAGGGGGAAAGCTATCAATGATGGAGATCTTAAATGCCATAACTTTGCTGAAAACTATATTTAAGCAAATAGTAACTCACAGATATATATATATATATATCCTTATGATTTAAAGTAAGGCATGTCAGACATATAAAATTGATATCTTAGTGTGCTAAACCTTACAGCCTCTGATAAATTCAAATGAGCATCACTGCTGACAGAATTCTATATTATTTTGAAAGAAATATAGGTTTTTTTAAACTTGTGGTGGCTGATGGTTATGGCTTACCTATGCATATTTTTGTGCAATGAAGTTTGACATAAGCCTGAGAACAGGCTTCAAAAGCAATTGCATGAATCCAAGCTGTATTTTTCTAAGTGTGAGTTTTTAATCTCTCTCTAAAATGTTTTATACCATAGNGTGAAAATATGCACAACTTTTGGTGACAGCAAAGGGAGAAAAGAGTGCATTCATTCTCTTCTTGTCTAACTTCTACCCCTTTCCTCTTTCTGCCTTGCTTACTGTGCCTTCCCGAATAGTGGGATCTCCATTAAGGGTGCCCAGATTAGAGGTCAAATCAGTAATTAGACGGTGGGCATTTGTCTTGCACGATTCCGGTGCCCGATGCCTAGAGCATAGAGCTAAATTACACCACTGATCCAGACCTTTGGCCCTTTCTCTGCAGGCAGCCCTGACATAGTTCTATTAGGCACTCTGGTTTGTCTCTCTCTGGCCTTCAATCCCCTTCTTACAGTTTCTCTGTTCCACTCTTCTACCTCATTTTAGTATTTACAACGAGATTCATCCTTCGGTCTATGAAGATGTTACTCTTTTTAAAAAGAATTATTTTTTTGTGGTGTGTGTGTGTGTGTGTGTGTGTGTGTTGCACACATGTGCAACTCAAGACAACTTTTGGGAGAGTTGGTTCTCACCTTCTATCTTGTTTTGAGTCAGAATAACTTGTTCTTTCTACTGATTTACCACACATTGCAGGCTGGCTGGTCTGGAAGGTTCAGGAAAATGTGCTGTCTCAGCTTCCTNTCTCNCCATAGGAGTGCTGGCATTGCAGATGCAAATTCCTATATCTGGCTTTGCATGTTGGCTTCAGGGATCTGAACCCAGGCCATCAGGCTTGGACAGAAAACGCTTTTGACCACTGAGCATAAATGAGTATGCTCTCTTCCTGGACTTTCTTCATTTTTATCAGCAAAGAGACCCTTCTTAAAAAGCTTATTGATAACCTCTTCTGCTCTCTCTTTACCGTCCACGAGGAAAA
>LZPO01027884.1:10804-32653 GCA_001675575.1 Neotoma lepida | reverse complement strand
TATTTCCACTTGCCATGGACCAGCTCCAAGATGATGCATTTTCTCCCAGTGTTCCCGCCATAGCATCCTCTTACCAGAACTGTGATAAAGCAATTGTGCTCATCTTTCCCATAGTGTAGTATTAATAATATGCAAATACTGGGTTAAAAATCAAATCCATACCTGTATTTCACATCACTCTAGGCAAATGGTGAGAAAGAGTGAAGTAGTGTGCACCCTGTATTTAGGACAGTGCTTGGTAGATTGTCCATCTTTGCTTTCTTAGTGGTTATCATATTCATTGTTAACACCAACACCACACTTCTGAGGATAAATTATATTGTTAGTGCAAGTCAAGAACTANCAATCTCCAAAGAAGCACCAGCAGGATGGNTTTTTAACTCCGGGAATGTGTTTACAAGCTTTATTACAAAAATATTCTTCATTCCTTCCATTCCTTCATTAAAAGCAGATTGATTAGCTTTGTTCTTTGACCATTTCTTAGGCTTATAATGCCTTCTGATTACTTTCTCTCCTGGCTTCTTCCTTTCTTTCTACCTGTCCCTTTTCAGATTCATGACTTACTTAGTTTAATTAGGGGCATCTGTGTGAATATTGGATTGGAACTATTTATCAGAACCTGATGGGGTCACACAATGAACCCCCATCCCTGAACCTATCAGTACTATTGTTTCATTTTTTTTGTATCTAGCAGAATAAGGATCCTTNTCAACATTTTAAAAGTACCCTGTAAAAGTATGTCATAAAAGTGTGTAACTTAGAAAATGGATGAACTATTCANAGAGCACCAAAACTCCCATTGTTACAAGTGAAAAACATCCCCCTCAAACATAGAGAAAACAATTTTCAAGTTGGTTAGAATTTTGAATGAGAAGCCACTGCCTTAACTAGTCACCATAGAGTAAATGATTCTACATAATGATAGGGTAGAATGATCTGAGAAGGACTCTGTGAGTCTAGAATTCAATTTGAAATATATAGTAAGAAGGTCATATTGAAATCCTAGTCAAAGGGAAAGAATGTTGGGTTACTAGACAATTCTCTCCTGATTAAAACTGACCTAAAATAAATTTGTTGCTCATTTGTTTCTGTCCAAGGCAAGGCAGGGTTTAGTGGAGATTCCTGTGCTGCTGAATTCATCTCTCACTCTGCTCTTATTATTTGGCATATGTCAAGTGCTTTCCTGGGCTACAGAGGCCAACAAGACATACAAGGTAGCTGCCACCATGGAGCTTAAACCCAAGAGATGTTAAACAAAAGAATAGTCAGGAAGACAATTTCACACAGAGCTGAGAACTCTGAAGAGAAAAGAAGAACATACGATAATGAATGAACAGTGCCAAGAAGGGAGAAAAGAGAGAAAATAGGTACTTAGGAGTGAGAGAGGGATGATGGGAAGGTTCTGGTCTGGAGGAAAGTACTTTGAGGTGAAACTAGATAACAGTTCATCCCATGTGGGTAGGGTTACAAGAAGGCCAGTAACACGCTACACTGATTCCTCTGACTTCTTAATGGTATCTATTCTAGAAGGGCTTGGGTGGATGTAAGGAGACCTAGTCGGAATATGGTGCAGAAGAAGGAGGGTGGTGGCTTGGACTAGAGTGGAGTAGGTGGGGATGGAGAGAAATGGATAGATGTAAGGTGTATTTTGCTGGCTTCATAGACAGGACCGTGAATAGACACAGTTATGTATAGTGGTAAAGACAGAGGGCTGTTTCTTGATTACTAATGGGCAAAAGGTAGAGCCATTTATTGAGTTTTTTGGTTTTGTTTTTAAAGCAAGAAGATGGAAAGAGTGGAAGGAATGAAAAATCAAACCTTGTAAAGCTTTACGTGATACCCACATGGTATTATTGAACAGGCAGCCAGAGAAGAGTCAAAACAAGAGGTATGTTTGAGAATATCCACATATTTGTGGCATTTATATTATGGGATGGGATATAAAGAAAGCGGGGAGAGAGGGAAAAAGATGACTTGGGGCAAAGGCCTAGAGCTGCCAGTTAAATAGACAAGCAGAGGAAAGAGAGGCTATCAAAAATGTCGGAAAGAGAGCAGAGAACATGGCAAACAAGGAAAGTATTTGAATCCAGAGAAGAGAACCTTCAGGAAGATGGTTTTCCACCCTGTCAAGTCCTGCTGGGTGATCATGATGCTAAAACTGATGACAGCAAATGTTGGAAATGGTATATGAGAGAAGGAACCCTTATAAACTGCTGGCATAAATGTAAGTAGTGCAACCCTTATGGAAGTCAGAATGGAATTCCTCAAAAAGAAATAAAAATATAGCAGTGATGTGATCTAACTATACTACTCCAATAATCTAGGTCAGCATGCCATGAACATAATTTCACATCCATGTTTACCCTTTGCAGCACTGTTCACAATAGTTAAGATATGGACCCAGCCTAGCTACCCATTGACACATGATTAGACAAAGAAATCTAATACACACAGTGACGTTTTATGCAGCTTCAAAGAAGAATGAAGTTATGTCATNTGTATGAAAATGGATGGAACTGGGGATCAGATCATCTTGTCAAGGAAAATGAGCTGGATTGAAGAGGAAAGCCATTATGTATTTCCTCTCATATGTGACAACAAAAGAATTGGGGACCAGTGGGAGGGCAGAGGAGGGCAGAGGAAGACAGGGGCGGGGGAGCAAACGTGAGCTAGGTGCAATGGTATGCAAGTGAGTGGACAGAGTGGAGAAACATGGTTGCAGGGGAGTAAGTAGCAAACAGAAGGTGAGGAAGCAGGTCAAGGCTGAGCTCACCTTGACATTTTAGGAAGTGATGAAGAAGGGTCAGANAAAAGGGAGGACCTCTCTGGTGATGTGAGTCAAGAGAAAGTGAAACATTTCAGAGATGGTCCTGAGCAGAACACAGGCTGTTGTGCAGTAACCATCTGGGGTTTGAAGGGTAGACATGACTTGGAGATAAGGTATCTTTTGCCTCCCCTTGTCCCTTCCAAAGGGACATTATTGAACAAACATTCATGGCTGGACACTCACGAACCAATAAATTGGCTTAAGATACTTGCCATCAGATCTTTAACAAAATCATCAGGGCTGGTCATAATGGCCCAAGCCTTTAATCCCAGCACTTGGGAGGCAGAGGAAGGCAGATCTCTGTGAGTTCCAGGCCATCCTGGTCTACATAGTGAGTACCAGTTCAGCCAGAACTATATAGAAAGACCCTGTCTTTAAAAAAAATCCTAAAATTCATGGATATAGTTTATATACTATACATATATGCTACATGAGCACAGAGATAGAGTATGTATATGATAGAGTTTCAAAGAATTCCAAAGAACATAATGACTCTATAGCTCATCTGCTCCCATAAGGACTGAGGAAAGAAGGAAAGAAATGGGGGAAAAAGAATATAAAGCTGTTTATAGTCTGCTTAGCACATATTTTACCATTTCAGTTTAAATTAAAAGCTATCTGTAAATGAAACCAGAGGTCATCTGGTTTACCTTCATCATTGGCAGAGACTGAGGTCCAAAGGATCTTAATAGCCCAGGAAATGACCTAGGACCCGGGTTCCAACATAAGAACCAGAGCTTTGGGGTCACATAGACCTGACTTGAAAGCCTCCTTTTGCTATTTAGAAAATATGAGGCTATGGGAGGATTGTTATACAGGTCTGCTTTCCAATCTGTGAAAGGAAATTGTAACCAATTGATCTTACAGTTACTATAAGACAGAGAAGGGGTTGCAGATTGATTAGCAAGGCATGGTAGCTAGAGCCCTCCTGATTAGTGATGACTCTCATACCCCAAGACCCCGAGTGAGTCAATAGTACACTCTGGAGAAAAGGTGAAGAGGTTCGTAATGTGTAATGGTCATCACACTCTCTCTTCTTGCTGTTAGCTTTTGGGTAGACCAAGGATCTTACTTCATTCAGTTGGAGTTATTATTCAGGTAATTGTTGATTTGCAAAATGTTATAACAAAAATGGAGAGAGAACTTATGTATAACTCCCCCTCATGGCATCATTTAAAAAAATCTGTCATCTAATATCACTTGATAATTTGGTATGCTAAACATGAACTTATTGTGGCTAAAAACAATTAAAACATCAGAAATTTTCCTTCAACCTACATTACCTCAACTCAAAACAAAGATTCTGAAGTTCCCAAATTACATCATTATTCATATAGAAATATATACATTATGTACTTCAACTCTCTGCTTTCAAATTGTTATTAATTTTACATAATTTGGAGCTAAAGCAACATCCTGACTTGAGCATCAGAGGGGACCATTAGATTAATGGATGGAGTGCACCTGACCTTGGCCAAAGTGCTGAACTTTTAAATTTTAAGGCTATTTGGAAGTTGGGGCAAAAGAATCCATCTCCTAATGCGTAAGAATATCCTGGATGAATTAGATGCTTGCAATGGTTTCTCTTGCCTTTGTTCATAGTGGACTTTCAAGTCTCCTTGGTTCACTTTGCTCCACCTCAGAAACTTCTCAATCCTTCACACAGCATCCTACCTCATCTCTGCTGTTCCTTCCCTCCCTGGTTTACCTGCTAATGTTCACACAGACTTACCCTTTTCTCTCTTACTCTCTGACTTTCATTGTCTAAATCAGGTTTAGCCGAGTCCTTTANGGGAAGCTTCCGTACCTATCTCCCAGACAGGATTACCCTATGGTGACACCATGGCTGTCTACCCCACTTGTTCCCTTTGCATCCTGGTCCTCTACTTCGTTACCCCATGTCCTTGTGCATTGTCTAATGTCTGTTTTCCAGGACATGGAGTTGGGGCTGGGAGAGAATGTTCACTGTTATGTAATACTTATCATAGTTCTTGCCATTGAGTGNGTATTCAATAAATTACCCATGACATGAGTGAATGAATAAATTTAATAAATATGCGCTTAGCTTTGGGTGAGAAAACAATATGCAGATCAGGTAGAATTGTGGATGGCATTTCTTTTAGTATATGACTCATCTAGATTCAAGGCTGTTAAGTGTTTAAAAATATACCTTTGTAGGGTGGTTTGGTTTTCCTTTTTCCCCTGCCTTTCTTTTGTTTTCCTGTTGGAATCTCTATGTAATTATATCTTGCAAAGTACCTCAAATAGTGGCCAAGATGGCTCCAGAATGGAAGACAAACCAAAAATAGAGCTGAATGTTTGCGTTGGTGCAGTGAAGAGTCGTGAATGTGATGCTGTCTTCAGAGGCATCGAGGTATCTCAGGACAGTGTATTGCTCTGCCTCANTTTGCTTCAAGTGGTGAAAGTGTCCCACTTTTAGGCCGAGGTTATATATGCTACATGCATATGGATGCCAAGTACAAGGCTCTCACTTNCAGATATGTGGCTGAAATAAATAGAGTGTTAACTAGTATTGCCTGCTGTGGGACCTCATGCTAAGTTTAAAAGAATCAAAAGTAGTTTTTGTATCTAAATTATCTGTTTCCCTTTGGAGACAGACCCTGCTTTGGCACGTTGTTCCTGCTTCCTGGAGCCTCTAACTGTTGCATGATGAGCCTTTGAAAGCCAGCTTTCTGCCGTTCTCAGCACTTCGGTTTGGAGGGAATTTCAGAGAAACATTTGCCTTGTTTCNTTCCTAGTCACTTAGAGGGTATTTTTATCCTCAAGGAGTCCAGGCCAGAAGGTCCCAGATATCAGTGGTTTCTATGCTAGAATTATTGTTAGCATATCCTGGTAAACATTATAAAAATGCAGATTCCAGAACTTTGTACTCTATGTCGGTCAGTAAGTTTGCGATAGGACCTGAAATCCAATTTTTGTTTGTTTGTTTATTTTAAGAGATATTGATGTGCATTGAGTTTGGAAACTGCTTTTGTGGGATTCCATTACTTGGAGACCTTTGTGCTCATGGCTGCCTTTAGGCTCAAATCTCTTCTCACACGCACAGTACTTGTGCTCTCCTTTCTCCAAAGGTGTGTTGCTTCAGCCCCTGACCTCAATCAGCCCGCATCTCAATCCAGCCCACCTATTATAGGTTCTTGAATGTTCCACAGGCTCCTTAACTTTTACATGGCTGAGCAAAGCTTGCCTCCTTCATGCCATGGGTAATTTCTCCTTGCCTCTTGGATTTCTCTGGAGTCTTGACTGGGTTGGGCTTTCTTGCCTCATCTGGGTTCCCTTTGTGTCTTTCTCTCTTGCATTAGTTACTTTTATGGCTTTTGTGAGAAAATTTCTAAAAGAAGCAGCTTGCGGAAGGGAGGGTATGTTTTGTTTCAAGCTGCAGTCCATCATGGCCGAAAAGCTTGGAGGCAGGAGTGTGAGACAGATGGCCATAGTGTGTCTGGATGCAGGAAGAAGAGAGATGAATATGTGTTCAGCTAACTTTCTCCTTTTATTTGGTTGGGGACCCCAGGCCATGGGATGGTGTTGCCCACATTTGGGGTAGGCATTCTGTCGTCAGTTAAACGCTTCTGGAAACACCATCATAGACACACCCAGAGGTGTGTTTCCATGGTGACGGTTAAATCCAGTGAAGCTGGTAACGAGGTTGAACCAACACAACCTTCCCTTTCCTTTCAAACTTACCATGCTGTATTGATTTGTTGGGCCCTGTGGGTGCTAGATAGTTACAACCTGAGTAAGTTGATTGTTTACTCTTCTNTTTTCCTTACTACAGTATGAGCTCCTGAAAGGGAGATNGGTATCTCTGTCAGTTTCTGGTACATGGAGAAAGTTAAGCAAATCATAGTTAAATGAACCAATGAATCCATTAATAGTTAATAATGAAAACTAAATAACCTTATCCTTTGAATAGGAAGCACTACAGCAGTTACTGCTGTTCTGAATTGGAGAAAATTTTTCTCTTACAATAGACACCGATTTTACTAGAAAAAAATGACTTGAGTCATTTTCAGTAATTGATACTTTGAATATTAGGATAATAGATATGTGTAAGCAAATTATCTTATGTGTATATTTTAAGTGTTTTGTTTTAACATGATAGGCAACAGTCATGTGTGACAGATTCTAAAAATATAGAGGACATGCAGGGCAGAGCTTCCTCCTGTCCCAGCCTCTAGACACCAGTTTCTCAGACGAAGAGGCAATCTTTGTGTGNGTTTTAGCATTTTTTTCANAGACTGATGGTAATATATGCTAGGTGGCATTCTGCTCCTTGTCTTTTATTCAATATGTGTCTTGGCAAACATCTTACACGAATGAGTGCACAAGAACTTTTTTCTCAGCCTCTTTTACAGCTTCCAAGTCTCCTGCTCTAGGGTATATCTAACTCATTCTGTGAATTCCTTACTGATGGTTTTGCAGGTTGCTATTTCAGATTGAAATGAGTTAGTTTCCTCATCCGTGTCACTTTGTACATGCTTGTGAATATGTAGGAAAATTTCCAGTGCTAAATTTTCTAAGTTACTGGATACATGCCTTATCATATTGCCAACATGCAAGATATAGAGAGTGTATTGATTATCCTGTTAGATGTCATTGCAAACCTGTGATACCTGATGGTCCTTGTAGGCTCTGGCCATCCAGCACACTGTCTTTCAGGCTCTGCAGCATGTTATGTGGTGTATGACTTTCATAGGAAAACATAAAGAATGCGCTGTTTACCCCCTATATAAACGGCATTGACAGAACAAAGAAAGTTCTGTCCAAGCAGGAGCACGAATGACTCAAAGGCAGCTGCATCATTGAAAAGTCCTACCCCAGCATGGCTGACTCACGAGCAGCTGCATTGTCTAGCATTTCCAAGCCCTGGTCAACCTTTCACTGCCTCTAACACTAGCCTCCCCAAGGCTCTGTGCAGCAGGGCAGAAGAGCAGGTTGGAGGACTCTCAGGTGAAGATCTTGTGATTCCTCCATTCTCCCAGCAGGGCACGTTAACAATTTCACTAAATTAAGTAGACCTATCAGCTGTGTTTTTCTGCTTATTTTCTTACCAAGGACTAGAGGTCATCANAACCTCTCTGCTCGTGACGATGGTGCTTATGTGAAGCCTGGAGGGAATAGTGACATCATATTCTGTTATGTGCATTTGTTTAAAATGAATTGAGGATATTTAAAGACAACTTAAACTCTAAAAGCTGTGTGACCATTCAAGCTGCCTTTCCAGATTGCTAGTATTTATAAATTGAACTCACAATCTAGTTTGAGATATTTAATCAAGAGCCAGTAAAATAATTGATAAAATGTGAAGATTTTTCTCCTTGGAATTTCATCAGTGTTTTCTCCGTTGACCCTTGAAAAGGGAATAGTCCCTATGTGTTATTAAGGAATTTGAACCCAGAAGCAATAACAATGGTGACTGAAACAGTGTCCTCTATGGCCATCTGGTCAAACCTACTAAACAGAATTGTTTTATTTCTATTATGTTAAGGGAGTATGTCTCAGATCTGAGCAACAGATATATATTGTACTTGAAATACCTAACCAGATGATTAACCTTCACTTTAGCCCATAAACTATCAGAATTAAGGATCATGGGAACTGTATTTCAAGTACGTGGCATTTTTTTCATTTTATTTTTCATTATTATTATTCTCTCATATATTATATCCCAACCACAGTGTCCCTTTTCTACCCTCTCCCCCAGGCTCTCTCCCCAAATCTCCCCTTTCCTCCAGATCCATACCCCTCTGTCTNCCCTCAGAAAAGAGCAGGCCTCCCCAGAACATCAACCAAACACAGCATAATATGCTAAAATAAGACCAGGTATATACCATCACATTAAAGCTGAAAGAGACAACCAAGTAGGAGGAAAGGGGTCCCATGAGTAGGCAAAAGAGTCAGTGACTGCCCCTGCTCCCACCGTTAGGAGTCCTACAAGAACACCAAGCTACTCAGCCACATATACAGGAGACCTAGGTTAGACCCCTGCAGGTTCCCTGGTCTCTGCAAGCCCCCATGAGTCCCTGTCAATTGATTCTGTGGGCCTTGTTCTCTTGGTGCCCCTGACCTCTTGTTCCTCAAATCCTTCCTCCCCCTCCTCCACAGGACTCCCTGAGCTCCACCTAATGTTTGGCTGTGGGACTCAGCATCTGTCCCTATCGGTTGCTGGATGAAGTTTCTCTGGTCTCTTTGATGAGGATTCTGCTAGGCTCTTGTCTCAGAACACTCTACGGGCAAGATAAACCATAGGTCGAAGGTTTTGTGGCTAGGTTAGTGTCCCAGTCCCTCCACCTGAGGCCTTGCCTGGTTACAGAAGATGGCTGGTTTAGGCTCTGTGTCCNCTGTTACTAGGAGTCTTTGCTAGGGTTACTCTCTTCTCTCANAGATTCCATGGACTTTCCATTGCACCAGATTTCCACTTATCCCCCAAATGCCTCCCGAATTCCAGTTTCTTCCAGTATTTTCTACCCGCCCCAAGTTAATCCCTCCTGTTTCCAACNTCACCCACCTCCAGTCCACCAGTGAAATGAAATCTATTTCCCTTTCCCAGGGAGATCCTTTTGTCCCTCCTTAAGTCCTCTTGTTACCTAGCCTTTCTGGGTCTGTTGACCGTAGCATGATTATCTTTTACTTTACAGCTGATATCCACTTATAAGTGAGTACATACCATGTGTGTCTTTCTTGGTCTGGGTTACTTCACTTCAGATGATTTTTTCAAATTCCATCCATTTGCCTCAAATTTCATAATGTTGTTTTTAACAGATGAGTAATACTCCATTGTGTAAATGTACCACATTTTCTTTATCCATTTTTTGGTTGAGGGACATCTAGGTTGTTTCCAGTTCCTGGCTATTACAAATAAAACTGCTACGAACATAGGATGGAACATCCTTTGGGTATATGCTCAAGAGTGGTATAGCTGGGTCTTGAGGTAGATGGATTCTCAATTTTCTGAGAAACCACCGTATTGATTCTCNAAGTAGCTGTGTAAGTTTGCACTCCCACCAGCAATGGAGGAGTGTTCCCTTGGTCCACACCCTCACCAGCATGAGCTGTCACTTGTGTTTTTTATCTTAGCCATACAGATGTAAGATGGAATCTCAAAGCCATTTTGATTTGCATTTGCCTGGTGGCTAATGATCTTGGATATTTCTATAAGTGTTTCTCAACCATTTGTGTTTCCTCTTTTGAGAATTCTGTTTAGATCTGTACCCCATTTTAAATTAGATTATTTGGTTTTATGACATCTATTTTCTTGAGTTCTTTACATATTTTGAATATTAATCTTCTGTCAGATGTAGAGTTGGTAAAAATCCTTTCCCATTCTGTGGGTTGCTGTTTTGTCCTATTGACAGTGTTCTTTGTCTTACAGAAGCTTTTGAGTTTCATGAGGTCCAATTTATTAATTATCAATCTTAGTGCCTGTGCCATTGGTGTTCTATTCAGGAATTTGTCACCTGTGCCAATGCATTCAAGGCTATTCCCCACTTTCTCTTCTATCAGGTTCAGTGTAACTGGATTTATGTTGAGGTCTTTGATCCATTTGGACTTGAGTTTTGTGCAGAGTGATAGATATGAATCTTATTTGCATTCTTCTACATGCTGACATCCAGTTAGACCAGCACCATTTGTTGAAGATGCTTTATTTTTTTTCCATTGTGTATTTCTGGCTTCTTTATCAAAAATCAAGTGTCCATAGGTGTGTGACTTTATGTCTGGGTATTCAATTTCATTCCATTGATCAACATGTTTTTTTTAATGCTAATATCATGTGGTCTTTATTACTACAGCTCTAAAATACAGCTTGAAATCAGGGATGGTGATACCTCCAGAAGTTCTTTTATTATATAGGATTGTTTTAGCTATACTGAGTTTTTGTTTTCCATATGAAGTTGAGCATTGTTCTTTCAAGGTCTGTAAAGAATTGTGTTGGAATTTTGATAGGGATATACTGAATCTATAGATTGCTTTTGGTAGGATGGCCATTTTTACTATGCTAATCCTACCAATCCATGAACATAGGAGATCATTCCATCTTCTGATATCTTCTTTAATTTCCTTCTTCAAAGACTTGAAGTTTTTATCATACAGATCTTTCCCTCACTTGGTTAGAGTTACCCCAAAATATTTTCTATTGTTTGTTGCTATTGTGAATGGTGCGGTTTTCCTGATTTCTATCTCAGCCTGTTTGTCATTTGTATATAGAAGGGCTACTGATTTTTTTTTAGTTAATCTTGTATCCAGCCACATCACTGAAGGTGTTTATCAGCTGTAGGAGTTCCCTGGTGGAATTTTTAGGGTCGCTTATGTATACTATCATATCATCTACAAATAGCAATACTTAAACTTCTTCCTTTCCAATTTGTATCCCCTGATCTCCTTCAGTTGTTTTATTGCTCTAGCTAACACTTCAAGTATTATATTGAATAGATATGGAGAGAGTGGATAGCCTTGTTTTATTCCTGATTTTAATAAAACTGCTTTGACTTTTTCTTCATTTAATTTGATGTTGGCTATAGGCTTTCTGAAAATTGCCTTTATTTAGGTATATGCTTTGTATCCCTATCTCTCCAAGACTTTATCATGAAGAGGTGTGTTGGATGTTGTCAAAGGCCTTTTCAGCATCTAATGAGATGATCTTGTGTCTTTTTTTCTTGCAATGTGTTTACATGGTGGATTACATTGACAGATTTTCATATGTTGAACCATTCTTGCATCTCTGGAAGGAAGCTTACTTAATCATGGTGGATGATCTTTTTGATGTGTTCTTGGATTTGGTTTANAAGTATTTGTTGAGTATTTTTGCATTAATGTTCCTTAGTGAAATTGGTATGTTATTCTCTTTCTTTATTGAATCTTTGTGTGGTTTGGGTATCANGGTGGCCGTGGCCTCATAAAATGAATTTGGCAATGTTGCTTCTGTTTCTATTTTGTGGAATAATTTTAGGAGTATTGGTATGACCTCTTTCTGTGCTAAAACTGTCTGGCCCTGGGNGTTTTTTGGTTGGGAGACTTTTAATGACTCTGTCTGTTTCCTTANGGGTTAAAAGTCTATTTAAATTGTTTATCTAATCTTGACTTAACTTTGGTAAGTGGTATCTATCAAGAAATTTGTCCATTTCTTTTAGATTTTCCAATTTTGTGAAGTACAGGTTTTTGAAGTATGACCTAATGATTCTTTGGATTTCCTTGGTGTCTGTTGTTATGTCCACCTTTTCCTTTCTGATTTTGTTAATTTGGATATTCTCTCTCTGCCTGTTAGTTTAGATAAGGGTTTGTCTATCTTGTTGATTTTCTCAAAAACAAAAAACACAACTCTTTGTTTCATTGATTCTTTGTATTGTTCTCTTTGTTTCTGTTTTATTGATTTCAGCCTTCAGTTCGATTATTTCCTGCTTTCTACTCCTCTTGGGTGTGTTTGTCTCTTTTTGTTCTGGAGCTTTCCGGTGTGCTGTTAAGTTGCTAGTATGAGATCTCTCTTGTTTCTTTATGCGAGCACTTAGTGCTATGAACTTTCCCATAACTTTCATTGTGTCCCATAAGTTTCAGTATGTGTATTTATTTTCATTGAATTCTAGGAAGACTTTAATTTCTTTCTTTATTTCTGCCTTGATACAGTAGTCAGTCAATAGGGAGTTTTTCAGTTTCCATGCATTTATAGGCTTTCTGTTGTTTCTGTTGTTGTTGATATCCAGCTTTAATCCACGGTAATCTGATAGNATACATGGAGTTATTTCAGTTTTCCTGTATCTGTTGAGACTTTCTTTGTGACAGAGCATATGGTCAATTTTGGAGAATGTTTTGTGAGGTGCTAAGAAGAAGGTACATTCTTTTGTGTTTGGGCGAAATGTTCTGTAGATATCTGTTAGGTCCATTTGATTAATAACATCTTCTAGGTCCATTATTTCTCTGTTTAGTTTCTGTCTGTATGACCTGTTCATTGGTGAAAGTGGGGTATTGAAGTTCCCACAATTAAAGTGTGAGGTTTCATGTGTGTTTTAAGCTCTAGTAATGTTTCTTTTACAAATGTGGGTGCCCTTGTGTTTGGGGGAATCGATGCCAATAACTGAAACATCATCTTGATGAATTTTTCCTTTGAATATGAAATGTCTTTCTCCACCTCTTTTGATTAATTTTGGTTTGAAGTCTGTTTTGTTAGATACTAGAATAGCTATACCAGCTTGCTTCTTACNTTGTCTATTTGCTTGAAAAATTTTTTCCAACCCTTTACTTTGAGATAAAGTCTGTCTTTGATGTGAGGTGTGTTTCTTGTATACAGCAGAAGGATGGATCCTGTTTTCATATC
Organism: Neotoma lepida; assembly: GCA_001675575.1. Taxonomy (NCBI): domain Eukaryota; kingdom Metazoa; phylum Chordata; class Mammalia; order Rodentia; family Cricetidae; genus Neotoma; species Neotoma lepida. Next base: position 19,499 of record LZPO01027884.1, on the reverse strand, counting down.
CATTCTATTAGCCAGTGTCCTTTTATTGAGGAGTTGAGCCCATTGACATTGAGAGATATTGATTCCTGTTATTTTGTTGTTGTCGTTGTTGGTAGTAATAGTAGTAGTAGTTTGTGTGTGTGTGTGTGTGTGTGTGTGTGTATCTCCTTTGAGTATTGCTCATGTGAGATTATTTATTGCCTGTGTTTTTGTGGGTATAGTTACAACTCCTTGGAATAGAGTTTTCCTTCTAGCACTTTCTGTAGGGCTGGATTTATGGATAGATATTGTTTAAATTTGGTTTTATCATGGAATATCTTATTTTCTCCATCTATGGTGATTGAAAGTTTTGCTAGGTATAGTAGTCTGGGCTGGTATTGTGGTCTCTTCGAGCCTGCAGAACATCTGTCCAGGCCTTTCTGGCTTTTAGAGTCTCTGAGAAGTCAGGTGTAATTCTAATAGGTCTGCCTTTATATGTTACTCGGCCTTTTTCCCTTGCTGCTTTTAATATTCTTTCTTTCCTCTGTACGTTTAGTGTTTTGATTAAATGTGGCACATAGGCTTTCTTATCTTACCCAATCTATTTTATGTTCCACAGAACTTCTTGTACCTTTATAGGCATGTCCTTTAGATCAGAAAATTTTTCTTCTATGATTTTGTTAAATATATTCTCTGGGTTTTTGCACTGGGATTCTTCTCCTCCTCCTATTCCTATTATTCTTAGGTTTAGTTTTTCTACAGTGTCCCAGATTTCCTGGGTTGTTAAGAGTTTTTTAGATTTAACATTTTCTTTGATGAATCTGTTTCTTTATCTTATCTTCAACACCTGAGATTCTCTCTTACATCTCTTGTATTCTGCTGGTGATGCTTGCCTCTGTAGTTCCTGTTTGCTTACCCAGATTTTCCATTTCCAGAATTCCCTCAGTTTGTATTTTCTTTATTACTTCTATTTCAATGTTCAGGTCTTGAATAGTTTCTTTCACCTGTTTGTTTTTTCTTGGCTTTCTTGACATTTAAGGGGTTTGTTGATTTCCTCTAATTTTTTCTTTGTCTTTTCCTCAATTTCTTTAAGGGATTTNTGTTTTCTTTTCCTCTTTAAGGACCTCTATCATCTTCATACAGTTGTTTTTAAGATCAATTCTTGTGTTTCAGCTGTGTTGGAATATCCAGGTCTATGCTGTCATAGGATGGCTGGGCTCTGGTGGTGCCATATTACCCTGACTCTTATTGACTGTGTTTTTACACTGGCATCTAGGCATCTGGGTTTGGGATGATTATAGGTCTTGGTGCTGATTTCTGAGTTTGTTTTTGTTGGATGGATGTTTGTGGCTTCTGTTTCCACTTTGTCTTATGGTCTTTGTGGCCTGGATTTCTGGCAGTCCAGTACAGATCTGGTAGGGAGCCTCTGTCCAAGTTGGGGGCTGGCCTTCTGGTGGTTAGCTTGGTGCAGCAGGGAGTCTCTGTTGTTCTGACTGGTGTGGCCTGCACCTGTTCTCCTGACTGGTGTGGTCTGCACCTATTCTTCTGAGTGGCATGGCCTACACCTGAGCATCAGAAGTCCACAGAGGTTGGGGGAAGGGCCCTGCAGCAGTGTGGGTAATGAGCTGGGAGAGTGTGGGCTGTGGAGTGGGTTTTTGGGAACAGAATTTAGGGAGTGGGGCAGTTCAGCTGACAGGAGGTCATTCACCCATTCTTAGGACTGGTGTGGCTTGCACCTGAGTAGCAGAAATCTACAGGGGTTAGGGGCATTTTTTCTTTTTAAATAAGATTTCTCTGACCTGAGTACTTTCTTTCTTGCAATTGATAAAACTTAGGAAATTCAAAAATACAGTTTAGAAAAGAAGGAGAATATACCTAATCTTGCCATAAAAATGCAGAAATTTCTTTAGTTTTTAAAAATGGTATTTATGATTTAACTTACATGAAATCTTATGCTGTGTAATCTGTATGGGATCCTGATTTATTTCAACTATTATTATGATACATATTTTTAGGTTTCTAAAATTTAAAAAAAGCTGTTTTTAATGGCACATTAATATTCTACCTCATGTATGCAGGTAATTTAATCATTATCCTGCCATGGAACAGTTATGTTTTCAACTTTTAACTTATAAAACATGTCACAGTTGACAACCAGTGAATATTGGTCTTTGTATATAANGGCCTTGCTATGTAAAATGAAAGTGGAAATACCACTTCAAAATGTATAAATACTTTAAAATTCTTAATAGTCAATACAAAATGCTTCTAACAAGACTTTACTAATCTGTACTTCTGTAATCAGCTACTACATTTCCCATACCACTGTGCTTTCAAACACTTACTTTTCAAAGCTGCACATGTTAAAGTTTTTAACTTTATTATCAGTAAACTATAATTTTTTGAGACTGGGTCTCACTATGTAGTCCTGGCTCTCCTGGAAGTTGNTGTGTAAACCAGGCTGGCCTAAAACTTACAGAGATTTACCTGCCTCTGCCTCCTGAACTAGGCGTTTAGATACTCATCCATGTTTCTTTTCCTTCATACTTTAATAGTATCATTAAAGAATTTAAAATGCAGAACTAGGGGCGGTGGTGGCNCATGCCTTTAATCCCAGCACTTGGGAGGCAGAGGCAGGCGGATCTCTATGAGTTCGAGGCCAGCCTGGGCTACCGAGTGAGTTCCAGGAAAGGTGCCAAAGCTACACAGAGAAACCCTGTCTTGAAAAACCAAAATAAAATAAAATAAAATAAAATAAAATAAAATCCAGAACTATAATAATGGCTTAGTACTTAAGAGTACTGGCCATTTTTCCAGAGGTCTTTGGTTTGCTACTCAGCACCCACATGGCAGTTTACAACTGACTGTNACTCCAGTCCCAAGGCATCTGACTCCCTCTTCTGACCTCCAGGAGCACTGTGTGTATGTGGCGCAAAGATGCACATGCAGGCAAGACATACACACACATAAAATAATACAATTTTAAGACAAAGAAAAAGAATTTAAGAAGCTTAAAGTGGTCATTTTCTAATGTATCCCCTGGTGCGAAATGTGAAGAGGCAAAGTCAGTCAAGTAAGAGGGATGTGTGACCCCAGCTGTGGAGGAAGGCTTCATCAGTTAGAAATGAATAGCAACCTGCACAGTGCCTGCGTGAGCTGAACTATGAGAGTGATGTTCTAGCAGAGAGACCAGCAAGCACAAAGGCCCTTAACAGGAGCAGGTCCAACACCCCCTTGGAATCCCAAGAAAGTTAAGGTGGGTAGGACTCAGTAGTGAGGAGGGGAGAGAAGAAACCAAGGTCTGAGCGAGAATGATCTGACTCACACTCCATTTTGAGTATTTTAGATTTGACTCTTAGTGAAGGAAGTACCATCGCAGATTCAAATACAAAGTGGCTTGGCATACTCGAGATGCTTAATGAAGTACAGATGTCTAAAGGGAAAAGTCCAGGTAGAAGGAAAATCAGAGCAGGGACCCCAAGTGTGAGCCGTCTGCCATGTGAGGTAATGGGAGTCAAGCCAGTGTGGACAGTAGTGGGGGGAAGAAGCCTGGGGAAGTAAGTCCTTCAGTTTCTCAGTTTCTTATTGACAATCTAGTTCTTTTACTGTTTGTTGAATTAACTGTCCTGGTTTGTAGTTTATCAGAATGTTGCCACTTGATTATTGCAATGAATTATTTTCATAGAACTTTTTATCTCTCATTTATATTCCTTTTGAAATGTGTGCATTTTCAATATTAATGCCAATAGTAACATACTTAAAATGTATATTTTATATTTATATTGTACATATTAAATCATATATGTATATAATATATTTTATATATTATATATACATTATATATATTAAATCAATAAAATGCACCTATTAATTAGATTGCACTCAGATGGAATAGATGCAATAGAAGAAATTCTACTATTGACATCAAATCAAACTCTTTAGTTCTCTAGCCTTATTTATAAGAAATCTGGAAGAAGGGTGGTTAGGAATAATTCNGCATCTCAGGGAAGACATCAAGGGTACAGGTTCCTATTGTTCTGAAAGTGACCATTTGACTGTGACCCTCTGGTTTACAAAACTGTTGCCTTTATTCAGCCATCGAGTACTATAGTCTAGGCAGGCAGAAGGAAGAAAAGGCCAGGGGAAGTTGAAACTGTCCTGTTGGATTTTTTTTGTTGTTGTTGTTGTTTTTGTTTTGTTTTTGGGGGGGTCAGGGAACATTATTGCTCTGTCACCTGTAGTTGTTATCTGATTACTTCTTGGCCAGAACTAGGATATATATCTGCTCTCAGTTTCAAGAGTGTCTTGGAACGGGTATGGTGCAGTATTACCTAGATGCTGCACTTTCCTGTTAGGAAGAGGGGACTAATTAGTTAAGGGCAACTTTGGAACTCCAAATTAAAATAGGGTATTTCTCCTGAAAAAAAAATTAGCCACCATGGATATCCTACAGAAAAATGGGTACAAATAAGTCAAAAAAGAAAATATACACATGCACTAGTCAATATTACCTAAAATCAGGAAATCTGCGGTATTTTAACATGTAAATTAAACAAGAGTAATTTTCACATCTGTTCATCAGGTTTTTTTATTTAAATAAAAGTGACAGCCTTCAACGTCTGCAAGCATGCAGTAGGGTGGCCCTGGTTTACATCACTAAGGGAATTATAACTTGATATAACCTTCCTTGGATCAAGTTAATAATTCATGTGTGTCTGTAACGGAATCTCATTGAGGGTTTGTTGGGCATTTCTCTAGTGACAAATGAAGTCGAGTGGCTTTGCAAAGGTCTTGTGACCATCTGAATCTCCTCTGTGGTAAGTTGTCTGTTCATGTCTCTTGCCCATTTCTCTACTTAATTATAGCTATTTTCTTAGAAATATGAAATTTCTGTTTTCTGGATATAATCCATTTGCCTCAGACATGTATGGCACATAGCTATGTAATGCAATTGGCTTGTTAAAGCATGCTTATAGTCTTTTCTGATCAGAACATTGATTCTAAAGCTGTTTAACCCCCATCCTCTCCCCCTCCTTCTACCTCTCCCTCCACCTCTGCCTCTCCCCCTTCCTTCATCTTCCCCTATATCCCCCCCCATCACGTGCATATGTTGCTGGGAATGGAACCTAGGCTTCATGCGTGCTTGAGATGTCCTCTACCACTAAACTGTATCTCCAGCTCTATCTTTGTTTCGCCGCTAATAAATTGTGTGTTTTGTGTATGAATTTTTCTATCTTCATGAAGATAATTCACAAGACAATGTTCTACAAGATGGATTNGTTTTGCCTTCGTGTTTGTATGAAGGTAAATCATTTAAAAGACTGCCCTGTCTGGTGACTGCATACAGAATGTCCCTTTGCCATGGTCTCTAAGTGCTGCTCTCTTTTTGGGCTCTTGCTTCTGTCCTGCCAGCCNACCTGTCAGTCACTCACGAGTCCCATTCTTTCCCAACTTCTGTGTTTAAAAAATATAACTCTGGTTTTAAAACTTATGTCTTTCCTCTTTTATTATCTCAGTTTAGAACCCAAGACAGTCTTCCACTTGCCTCTCTCTAGAAATTAGAGCATATTTCCTTGCCCTATGCAAGTCTAACCACTGATGCTCATATACACATAAATGTTTCACACATGTGCTCACTACAGGCTAAGATAGCATCCCTTTCTCCTTCACTGACAGCACAAAGCCATAAGTACAGTAGAACTTACAGTGGTCTTCCCACTCTTGTGTCTATTATGGTGGTGAGGAGTGCTTTATGTATACCAATTTTCTGACCATCTCCACATCAGCCATCCCTACTGTTCTGTGCTTTGATAGCGAATGTTACTGCTTTGGGGGCTAGCTCATTGCATCTGGATTCTGTGTGGCCCCTAATAAGCAGCCTCTTCATGAAGCCTGTCAGTGCAAGACTCTCTACCTTACTTTATTGAAAATACCTCTGTTTTGTGCATGAATATTAGGGTTTCCAAGTATAGATTTCTAGACGTTGTTACTTGTCCTCTTCTCATCACGTACTTTCTTAGAAGTTCTGGGAGGTTNTTCAAGGCNTTCTGACATCCTTTGTAGCTGATGAGAATCCTGTTGATCCAACAATGCATTTTGATTGTAATTGTCTTTTTTTCTGTTTACTTAACTACTTCCCTTTTTCTTTGAAGGGGTGTATTTTTACTAGTCATGCAAATTTGGATTAGGTTNAGAAGTAATATCCTTCGACTACAGAAAATTTCAGTTCTGAGTATCATCTCCTTTTTTTTTTCAGTTTGGAACTTGTATGTACATAAAGTTGAACATTACCTTGCTCTCGCTTCCTGATGGACGTTCATGTTACTTCATTTTTCTTTGCTGCATTCTGTTCCACTTTTGCAGCCGTACCACCTACCCTATCAACTCATTCTCTCAAGTTGACCTCTTAGATTCCTTTCCGAGACAGCCTTTGTTCTCTCAGATCCCTGTCCTCAGCCTCCTCACTCACTCTCTCAAATGTGTTTGGTTTATAGTATTTTTAATGTCTTTACTTATGTATTAAATTTTATTAACATTTATAAATTGAGCATGCCATGGGGCCCAGGATGCTGTTTTAACACANACGTGCAACAGGCACTGATNCAGTCTGGCTTGCNTTTGTCTCCATGTTCTCNTCNTNTTTGCCCAGCCTTTATCAGTCACTATTCAGTTTTCAGGTTATATTTCCAATGGTCTCTAGATAGGAGAGGACATGGGGTTCTTGTGTTTCTATCTCTGNCCTATTTCACTTGCCATAATGTCCTCCATTTTGCTACAAATGACAAGATTCCACTCTGAGGCTGAGTAATATTTCCTTGTGAATTTATCCCACATTTGAAAGTNATTCATCCAGTAATGGNCACCAAGGTTGATTTCATTTCTTAACTATTACAAATAGTATCTTTTAAATTTTTCTATTTCTTTAATTATTGGGATACACCTTATTATTATTATGATTTTTGCTAATCTTCCTGGCAATATTTCATTTCCTGATGTTTTCCTGATCAGGCATTGAGTGTCTTCCTTGTTTCTGTGGCTAGAGAATTCTGTTTCTTTCTTTCAAGCTTGGCTCTATATTGCTTTCTTTGTTATATTTGCATATTTAACTTATCTTATTATTAATGTCAACCTCTTTTATTACACCCCCTTTCCTCTCCCTTATTTCTGTTTTATATTCAGTAGCTTTGAGTTTCTGTCCTTTGAGTTTATTGTTATTAGCAAAACAACTTTACGCTGCATTGGAGAGTCTATAAAAAACAGAAATAATGCCGGGCGGTGGTGGCGCACGCCTTTAATCCCAGCACTCGGGAGGCAGAGGCAGGTGGATCTCTGTGAGTTCGACGCCAGCCTGGGCTACCGAGTGAGTTCTTAGTTTACGCTGACAGCAGGAATAAATTCGCATACCCACAATAACCATTTATTTAACATCAGCTTATATGAGAAGGGCTGTGCATTCTGCAAGACTCAGAGCCTTTAGGTAAATGGTTTTACCTGTTTAGACAGTTTTCATTTTTACCTCTAATTGCAAGTGCTGGTATTAGCAAGCCCCAACCTATAGAATCATGATTTTATACATCATTATAGACTTGTTTATTTTAAACATGAAGAATACAATTGCTAAACAGGTAAAGGAGTGCTTCCTAGTTTATAGTAGAAGCTAGCAGTGTGTGTAAAGTAAGCTNACCCTGTCTTTCTGGAAATACTCATTTAGATCCATTTATGACTCTATCCTCAGGTCTGAGAGAACAGANGTCGAATAAAGCATAATGTGTGTCCTCATAGCCAGTTGGGGGAAACAGATACATCAAATAATTGGATAATTTTAGGGGAATAATAATGAATTGTAAGGTATGTGGTGTATACTCTGGGACACAGATGTGGGGCAGCTATTTCAGGTCAGCAAAGCAGGTGAATTTGGAAGGCAGCAAAGTATAGGTACAGAGAAGTTTGTCAACTTTACCAAGACCATAATGAGGCAAGACTGTCCTAGCATAAGTGAGGGCATCCAGATAGGGGACCAAAGTGGAGGAATCGTAGGTGAGNCACAAAGGGACAGAGTACAAGAGTTAGGTGGCGTTCTGGTGAGTAATGTGGACTTCATGGCTTAGCAAAAGAGGATCTTAAAACATTTAAGAGGGAATCTTGGCAGGACTTTATGAGCAGATGTGGGGCAAGGCTGTGCAGAGATGAGCAGCACATGACTCTGAGGTCTATTCATCTTTTTTTCTCTAGACAGCTGCATTCATCTTATTTAAGACAGTAGAGTTTCTGTGTCAGTAGAAGCAATGTGGTGCATACCATATGATAGAAACCCTCATCAGTCATGCGGAGATTAGGAGGTTGTCCAGACACATCTGGAGGTCACTACCAGAGTCCATGCATATTTCCAGTTTGTAACAGTTCTCATTTATTTGGGGCCNAGTTTTAGTAAGACGGTTGAGGATGTCAAATTACATTCAATAAGATTTAGAAAATCTTAAGTGGAAAAATCAAATGGACATTAGCAAAGTAGAAAGAGAAGTTTCCCTGGGTGGTGGAATTCATCAATACAAAACAAGCCTTGGTGATAGTAATACCTGTGTTCACNGGATACTGACCTTTGTCCACNTGGCACTTTACATTCATGATAATATTTAAGCCTTACTCCAGCCCCTACTCTGGGAGACAAAAGCACACGGAACATAATTACTCATACAAGACCACCAAGTCCAAATGTGTACCAACTCCAAAGACACTC
>LZPO01027883.1:48029-66450 GCA_001675575.1 Neotoma lepida | reverse complement strand
AAAATCCAGAATGAAGTCGCTGCATCAGTCAATATGCCATCCACTCTGACAGAGTGGAATTGATTAGCAGGAACAAAGCTTGTGAATTTGAATTAAATTTCTCCCTTTCTTATTATTATGGATAATGCATTTCAGAGTCCAGAGAAGACACAAATAGGTATGATATGACATGAGACTTGACAAGTGTCACAGTTATCCCCATTAGAATTAAGCCATCAGTGGACCTAATGGCACAACTGGCAGGTGCCTATTTTTCTGAAGCTAACCCTAGGGCCTTCCTCACCAGGGGTATTTGTCATGCCTGGAATATTTTCTTAAGTGTATCTTATTATGCTGTGATTATTAGATCAAATTATGCTTATACGTTTTTAAATTTNCTTAAAATGTCACTCCATTTTGATGTTCCAAATTCTCTGCTTTTTCTGTTCTCTTGTCTGAATTGATCATTTATTTAAGCATGTGCCTTAAGCATCTGCATAGGATTCATAAGTACCGATGGCATAAGCCTCTAGTATCACACAGTTAAAATTGAACTCTGATAATATATAGCCTTCAGTTAGCAGCATGAATGAGTGAATCCAATGCANAAGCCCTATACAATTTTAGCACCAAGCCACAAAAAATAAACAAACAAACAAAAAACAGTAGCCAAGAAAGCCTAGACCTAGACCTAGTTGAAATAGATACATTTTCAAATTCTTTATTTTGATACTAATCGTTGAGAGTAACAGAATATATTTTTNAAATTTTTGTTGTCTTTGTTTTTGTCTGATTAAATATATGAGCAAGTGGGCAAATATTTTACTCACAGGAGCCAGTNATTTATTTCAGCCCAAACCACTTAATTTTGAATGTCACATCAACTAAAAGTAAGACAACTTGTTTAAACATCAAGTGATTAAACTTAGATATGTACTGATATATTTCAATGAAATGAACTTTGCTTCACAAATGCTTTCAAAATTTTCTATTCTCATGTTAATTTTGTATTATTATTTCTACAAAGCTAGCTCATTTCTGCCTCACATGCAAATATTTATCAAGTGGCAATTAAATATTTACTGCTGCTCAAGAAAATTTATGAGGCCAAAATTTCAAAAATAAAATTATGCTTTCAGTGTTACTGGAGAATAGAGGNTTTAGGCCAAGATGTTGAAGAGTCAAGAGCATCTCTCCAGTTGCATAATATCAAAACATCCAAAGCTGGGCCTACCTTTCTTCTTACACAAATTCAATAAGATGCAAAAATCTTTCCAGTTGAATGGCAGTGCATGCACATCTCCAACATCACAGCTGTGTGACTGGGTCACGTGGAGTAAGGTAAGAGCAAGAGACCTTCTACTGGTGTAGTTTATCCATAGAAAATTCTCACTAGTAACTCATAATTCAATATCTTGCCAATCCTGTTTTCTTTACCCGAAGAGGTTTTAAGGGCTGAGATAGTAGTATCAAATGTTTGTACGTAGAATACAAACATCTTACACTTAAGGAGATTATTATCTTAAGTAGGCTGTTATTACGCAATACTATCAGCCTTTTAAAATATATTAGAGAACAAATTTGGAATTTTAAAATTATTTTCTATAGAACATTGCTAACCAGAGTAAGGGAATAAGTATTTGAAAAACACAGTAATATTCATAGACTAATCACAAACAACTAATCTGTTAACAAACAACTAATCTGTTAATAAATTATGTATCTAGTAACAATATTAAGAGATTTAAAAAGATTGAATTATGTTCACCTTATTTATAAACATCCAGAACTAGATACCAAAGATCGTCTTTATCCATATCTGGCATTNTATCATAAACTTTTGATTTGCATCTCAACTGATCCTCAGACAACACTGCATGTGTGNTATTGTTATATTTAGTAGAAAAGGAAACCAAGACAATGGAGAGAGCATAANGACCTGCCCAAGCTCACAAAGCCAAAAGTGGTTGAACCAATACTGAATCANATGATGCACCACATAAACTTCACTTTCTTTTTAATTTTTTTATTAAAAATAGATTTTTTCNTCAGATATATATTCTGATATGGTTTTCCCCTCCTTCTATATCTCCCAGTTCCTTCCCACTTCCCCTCCCATCTGAATCTAACCCCTTTCTTTCTCTTATTAGTAAACAAACAAGCTTCTAAGGGACAAAATAAAAACTAACATATCAGCACAGGACAGAACAAACAGAAGGAAGGAGCCCAAGAGAAGATACAAGAAACAGAGACTCACTCATTAGCACAGTCAGGAACCCCATAAAGACACTAAATTGAAAGCCATAATATATACACAAAGAATCTGTAGGTTAAAAAGCAAGNAAAATAGTCTAATACTGCATTTTAATTCAATCTTACAGGATGAGAATTTATTAAAATATTAACCTAGAAAAGAGCATAGAAATATATGTATATAAATAAAAAAATAAAAACTATTAAGAGAAAATTTTTTAAAAAGAAAAGAAAAAAAATCCATGACACAAAATTCTGAGATAAGAAACCTCCAAGGATGTCAATTGAGTTTGTTTCCTATTGGCCATCTACTGCTGGGCATGCAGGCTACCCTTAAGAGTGAGTGGTTTGTTTCCTCAGTGCGAATGGTTAGACATTTTTGCTTCTATGTTAGGGATGGGGACATGTGTTCACTTCTTTTTTTAATAAATTTGTTTGTTTATTTGTTTTACAGCCTAGCCACAATTTCNTCTCCCTCCTCTTCTCCCAGGTTCCCCCCACTCCCCTCTGTTCCCACCCCCCAACCACTCCTCCTTTGTTTCTGTTTAGGAAAGGGCAAGTCTCCCATGGATATCAACAAAACATGGTTTATCAAATTGCAGTAAGACTAAGTATTGCCCCATGTATTAAGACTGGGCAAGGNGACCCAGTATGAGGAGTTGTGTAGCNTGGTCCTCTATGAGTTCATTTCTCCTTTTAGCTGTAGGTTTTGTTCTGGTGCAGACCCCTGCAGGCCCTGTGTATGTTGCCACAGTCTCTGTTCATTCTTATGTGTGTCAATCAAGCCAATTTATAGGGTCTTGTTTTNTCGGTGTCNTTCATCCTCTTTGGCTCTTAAACACTTTCTGCCTCCTCTCCCTGCACTCTGAGGGAATCCCTGTTGTTGGAAACATCCTGTTTAGGGNTGAGTAGTCCAATATCTCTTACTCTCTACACAATGTCTGGCTGTAGGTCTCTGTATTTGTTCCCATTTGCTGNAAGAGGAAGCTTCTCTGATGATGACTGAACAAGTCACTGATCTATGAGTATAGCAGAACGTCATCNAGTCATTTTATTGTTTCATTTCTGTTGTTGTTGTTTGTATTTTTTTAGAGCAGTNGTATTTGGTTTTACTCTAACTCCCTGGGCTAACTAGTCTTAGGTTCTTGGTCACCTAAGTAGTGTGAGGTATGGGTTTCATCTCATGGATTGGACCTTAATTCAAACCAGATATTAATTGGTTAATTTGACAAGCTTCATATCATTGCACTAGTACATCTAGCAGGCAGGACAACATTGTAGATCAAAGGGTTTATACCTGGGATGGTGCTTACGTTTCCACTTTGGTATTATGCAGAGTCCCTTCATGTACCAAAGGCACTAGGAGGTAGGAGTGAAGCCTCTATGTATGCACCAATTTGACTTGTTTCATGAGTGGTATAGGTGTCTTCATCAGTGAGACCCTGCTGTCAGCTTGTAGAAGAGCAACTTAGAGTCTTGGCAATGGCCTGAATTGTTTGCGGATTCCAATAAGACCTTTTTTGCCAACATCTCAATTATATATAATCCAATTCTGAGACTGGAAGCTTCGTTTGGTGACAAGACATGAAAAGTCAGGACTCTAGTTCCACTATTTATTGATTTCATTCATATCAACAATGTGTGTGTGAGTGTGTGTGTGTGTGTGTGTGTGTGTGTGAAGATGTTACTGTATTAGGCTACCATACTATCCTCAACTGGCCCTTAATTTTAGCTGACTCTTCCGTATTCTGTCCTGCATCTCCATCTCCCCTCATTCTTCCTACTAGATCCTCCTATCCCAACACCCTCATCCATTCATAACTATCTGTTCTATTTCCTTTTCTGAGGGAAATCTGTTACCCCTAATCCCTTACTCTATACCTAACATCTGTGGTTTTACAGATTNTAGCTAGGTTATCAGTGACATACCAGCTCAGATAAGCAAATACATACTATTTTTGTCATTCTGGGTCTGATTTTTTTAGGATCTGTCTTTCTAGACTCTGCCTTTCCAGATGACTTTTTCTCTAGTTCCATCTGATTAACTGCGAATTTCATGATTTCATTTGGTCCTTTTTCCTTTGCAGCTTTTATATTCTTACTTTATTCTATATATTTATTATTTTTATGTGCTGAGGGGACTTCCTGTTCTGGTCCACTCTATTTGGTGTCCTATGTGCTTCCTGTACCTTGATAGACATCTCCTTCTTGAAATTATGGAAATTTTCTTCTATGATTTTGTTGAAAATTTTTTCTGTGCCTTTGACGTAGGTTTCTTCTCCTTCCTCTATGTTTACAATTCTTAGATTTGGTCTTTTCATAGTGTCACAGATTTCCTGTATGTTTTGCATTTTTTTTTTTTAGATTTGATATTTTCTTTGACCAAGGTATCCATTCCTTCTTTCATGTGCTCAGTGCCTGAGAGTATCTCTTCCATCTCTTGTGTTCTATTGGTGAGGCTTATCTTTGAGGTTCCTGTGCAACTTCCTAATTTTTTCATTTGCTGATTTCCTTCAGNTTGGGTCTTCTTTATTGTTCTCTTTCCACTTTCAGGTCTTGAACTGTATTCTTCATTTCCTNTCACTGTTTGTGTTGTCANAGATTTCTTTAAGGAGTTTATTCATTTCCTCTTTAAGACTATCATATTCATAAAAGCTATTTTAAGGTCTCTTTTCCTGTGCTATAATACTCAGAGCCTGCTATGGGAAGGTCACTGGGCTCTAGTGGAGACACACTTTCCTGATGTTGTTGATTTTGTTTTTACTCTGGGGTCTAGGCATCTGGGTTTGGAAAGATAGCAATTCTAGGTGCTGATATCTGGTCTTGTTTCTGTTGGGTGGTTGTTTGTTTCCTTGCTTTGTGTTTCCTTTCTGGTTCTTAGGAGAGCGTAGTGGCTGTGTGTCTACCTGGTAGGAAATTCTTCTGGGATCCAATAGGTGTGACCACTCAAGGTTCAAGGTCAAATGTGTTTCTGGGTGTTGGAGCTGACACTTAACAATGATGATGAGCTAGAAGGGACAGGGTGGGGGGGCAGTCACAGGAGGCAGGAAAATTGGGTGTTCCACCAGGAATGCTTACTGCCTGGAAATGGGAGCAGAGACTGAGAAGAAGCTATGGCAGCTGATCTTCTAGAGCAGCTGATGAGACTGGGGCATTGGACCTGGAGGAATGGAGGGAGAGGTAAACATCTGCAGCTAGATTACCTGCTTCTCTGGTTGGCCCAGCAGGTTCTCAGGGGGCTGGGTAGAGAAATGAGTGTGGAGTAGGATGTTAGAAGGCAAAGATGTGTGTGACCTACTAGAGATGGGGACAGGGGAGGAAGAGAGGCTGCAGCAGGTAATCTTCTACAGATCTGGGGATGAACCTGGGAAATTGGACTTGGAGGAGTGGAGAGAGAGGAGAAATTTTTTAGTTTGCCTATCTTCTTCAATGGCTGGAGTGAACCTTTACATATTTAATGTCCACTTGGTAGCAGTATTTGCTCTTGGCTTCTATTTGCAAGTAACAGCAAACAAAAATTGTGAGCAGGTGGGGCATTACACTACCCATCAAATAGCAAAGGATGCCTGAATCTTGGAGGAGATAATTAATCAAGCAGATGCAGCTTCAATCATTATGTAATCTCTTTATTANTCGCTGGCAGTAAGTCACCATAAGACTTTCTTCCACCTTTGGGGCAGAGTATCATCTCATTAGGATAATGGGGTTCAGTAGAAGGATGGTCTCTCCTTCTCTATCAGGGAGTAGAGAATGACATTTGTTAACAGCAATCATTGAGTGCTTCATATTTTTCTTGCTAGATCGTGTTAATACATTGCTACATAGGGCTAATCATTCACACATATACACTTTAATCAAAACAAAATAAAGGTAACTTTCATAAAATTAAGAAAAATTTAAATTAATACTGAGAATATAATGTTAGAAATAAGAAAAGCATTTTGTTTACATTTGTTATCCAGCTAACATATTAATTAAAGCATGACTTTTATGCTTTAAATTCAATTAAGAATATTTTTATGTATTTCATCTCCCAAACTTTTTAATGGAAAATAAGAACAACTTACATATATTTGATTTTAACATGTAACCAGCCACAATACAATTCATGATTGAAACTTTGTTAATATCATTATTATGCTATACTGGTAGACAATAGCTATTGAAACAGCAATAAAATAATGCAAGTATATAACGTGACTTCCATTTTAGTTTTTAATGAACTCCTATTAACTGAATAGATTAATGAGTAATAATTTCTGGATTTCTTAATAGTATTTTTACCTTAATAAAATGATATGTTTTTATAGTTACAGTTAGCTTTCAATCATGTATCCTTGTTATCTCTACTTACTAATACCTCATGAGTTCTTGTAGCTGGGCCTTTTCATCTGGAGTGTCAGCTCCTCAATAATGACACAGCAACTTATTAATTATGAAAGCTCATTCGATAGTTTAGGCTTGTTTCTAACTAGCTCCCATAACTTAACTCGTTTCTATTAATCTATGTGCTTCCCCAATACTCATTTACCTCATCTATGTAACTACCCATCCTGCTCGCACTGCATCTCATGGGATCTCCTTGCATCTCTGCCCTTTTTCCCCAGCATCCTCTGTGTCTGGAAATCCTGCCTAGCTATTGGCCATTCAGTGTTTTTAAACCAATCACAGTAACACTTCTTTACAGTGTACAAAAAGATTATTCCACAACACTTCCCCCTTTCTGTCTAAATAAAATGGGAAGGTTTATTACTTTAACATAGTAAAACTATATACAATAAGAACAATTATCAGGTAAGAATTACATTTACAGCCAAGCGGTGGTGGTGCACTCCTTTAATCCCAGTATTTGGGAGGCACAGGCAGGCGGATCTCTGTGAGTTCAAGGCCAGCCTGGGCTATCGAGTGAGTTCCAGGAAAGGTGCCAAAGCTACACAGAGAAACCCTGTCTTGAAAAAGAAAAAAAAAAAAGAATTACATTTACAATGTCTAGTCCATTTGTATTTGGCATATTTGAGGAAAATACCCCATTATTTATACTATCCTGATAAGTCCAAAGCTCTGTACCTATCATAACTAAGAAAAGTCACAACTATTACTACCTAGTCTTCAACTTCATCAAAGACCTCAGAAGCATATAGTTTTACCTGAGTAAACAAGAAGTGCAATGCAAGCTATTTCCAAACCTATAGAAAGGACAGACATCTGGCTGCCTGGATGGTCATCCAAGGCTCCTCTGCAATGTTGTGGCACCCATCTTTGGCTTACAGGCCTAGAATATCTGACAGACTTTTCTTAGAAGCAGGAAATTGTTGAAGGACTGTCCCACTCTATCTTGGCAAAGTTTGGTAGTCACTTTTCTTTGTGTCCAGCTTGTACAGTTTGGACAGTGTACTGTCAACAGTCAAGGAAAGGGCAGTTTCTTGCTCAAATGGCTATCTTTTGCCACAAAGGAAGTAAACTCCTTATGGAGGTTCTTTGATGACCATCATCCTTTTTTGAAGTAGATTGGTGCTACCAGGAGCAAACATGTCTCATTGTTAAAAAAGCTTTTTGCTAACAAAACATTTTAAATGCCATATTCTATAGGTCTTTGAAGTGGTGAAGACTATCTATCTATCTATCTACCTATCTATCTATCTATCTATCTATCTATCTATCTATCTATCTATGTATGTATCTATCTATCTGTCTAAATATATAAGTTTAACCTTGAAAACACATCTAACATGACTACAAGTTTGACTGTTGTAGATGATTAACTAATAACCCATATTTTTAAATTATACATTACATTTTTAAATGATCTGCATAAGCACAGTACCCCCCNAAAAGTAGAAACATATACATAGTGTAACAAAAATAACCTTAAATTTGCATCAATATACAAAAATCTGTATCAATGTAAAATATTTGAGACTAATATTTATCTTTTTATCCTCCATTTCTGTATCCTCACTAAATGGACAACAAACATCCATAATCCCCCAAATGGCCAAAACCACACATCCTACCTCTTAGGAATGTGGTTATTATGTTCTCTAGACTGCTCCCTATTGTCTGGGGGTGCTGGTATCTTTTGGGGATCCTGAGAAAATTAGGGTAATGGTCAAGTCCTGGCTAGAATAGTCTNTGAGACAAGACCATCTCAGTTAACAACCTTTCAGCTGTTCTGGATACAGAACTTTGACAAAACTTCAATTCTGAGAGCAATTCTGAGAAGCTGGATGACCTGGGCCACTCATTTTTATTAGTGTCTGGTTTCCTTGCTCTGAAAGCACACAAACTTTCAAATGTGGCATGCATATCTGCATTAATACAAGTACAGACTGTGTGTTGTACACAAGGCATCCAAAGATGATTTTTTTGTTTTGAGCAGGTAAAATATATGTTACCTGTCATGTAGTTTTTCAAGGTATATTTCTTTATGTCTATAGCCAGGATTTTCAAGGAATCTCCCCTGATCAAACCTGATCCTCTTTAATCCTGAATGAATCCACAGTCTTTCATTTTCTGTGTAAACAAAAGCATAACCTCTTTCCAAAGCAACATACTCTTTGACTTCCATTTTGAAGTTAATATAATTTTTAAATATGTAGCTTGGTTTAATTTAGTAGTTTTTATAGTCCAATGTCTCTCAGTAGCTATTGTTTGCTCATCAGCAATCAAAAAGTTTAAATACAACACAATCACATACAGGATCCAGACTCCTTGTGTATTTCCCACCTCCCTGTGGCTTATACTTTTTTTTTATTATTTTACTCTTTCTTTAAAGACTTTATTATTTTTAAACTTTTTTTATTTTTATGACTGCCTATTCCTTTTTTCTTTTCTTTTCTTTTTTTTTTAATATTACACACATTGTTTAACACACTGTAACCTGTTTAGAGGTTTTTCCTTTCTGAATTTGTTTTACTGCGTATTTGTAACCTTTTCTGTCTGTGTGAGCAAAATCTTAAACAGCCATACAGCTTAACTCATGGTGAGCTGGTGGCTAAAGCCTACAGGCAGCTTCTGGGATATGTGTCTCATACTATGGCCTGCATGAGAGACTGTGGGACTAGGAAGATGTGTTTGGCTCTGTTTTTTGTGTGTTTAGCATCTTTTTTTTATGCTTTCTCAGATCTTATGTGGAAATATGTGCCCACACATTGGACACCATATGTAGTCAGACTTTTTCTATGGGACCATCAACTCCCCAATAAAATGGCATAGCAACTTATTATTAATTATAAAAGCTTAGCCAATAGCTTAGGCTTGTTTCTAACTACCTCTTATAAGTTAAATTAACTCATTTCTCTTAATCAATGTGCTGCCTTGAGCTCATTTACCTCATCTTAATACTGCCCAATCTGCTTGCTCTGTGTCTCATGGCCTCTCTTTCTGTCTCTGCCCCAGTTCAGGCAGACCTATAATATCAGCTTCAGGGGATTCTACATAGTCTTCTGTAGGCAACCACACATATGTGCTCATACAACACACATACACACACACACACAGAGTAAATCAATTAATAAAATAAAAATCTTAGCTCAACATAACAAAATCACAACACAANGGAAATATTTTCACTGGAATTGTTCAAGAAAAAGTCANTGAAAGAAGTAAACTTTTTGACTAAGTAGTGACTGAATAATTATCTACTGAAAATGATGGGGAATTTCTACTCAAATAATCAGTGAATATAATGACTTCTAAGGTATAATTAATGTGTAACTTAATTGGTTCTTAAATACATCTGCCTCTGGCTTGTACATATTACATGTTCAGCAGGCTTACAATTGAACCATTTGACTCCAAATCACCAATAGGTTACTTAAAAGGCAATGAAGTCCTTGAATTTTTATTATGCTGTCTTTCCAGGGCTTTCAGCCAGAAGACATTCAGCATGTCAGGTTTTGTGAAAGATTTTGTTTCCTCTCAACCTCTCTCTGAACATAATGTAATGCTATAAAATTGTTCATGCAAGTATATTTATGGATTTTGCATATATGTAATTGAACACACACATATATAATTAAATACATTCATAATATGTACATACATATACAAGTGCATTATATATAGAGAAATAGGTATTCTTTATATATGTATATATAAAGAATATACTTATATATGTATACATGCACGTCATTATGTCTTAAGCTTAAAGTCTATTTATTACTCACGGTTCTCAAAAGGAACATAAATGTTAGAATGAATATACATATGTATTAANTACATATTATAAGCATATTATTACTGTATTTATTTAAAAGGATTTGATTAGATAAGCTTATAAGTTGCAGTTCAGGCAGTCCATCAGTGAGTGTCTCACACTAGAGACTGAGAACCTGGTAGTTGTTCAGGCTGTGTGTTTCCTCAGTGCCAATCTGGTACTGAAGGCTTGGAAGATTCCTGGAGAGCTTCTGGTCTTGAGCCAACTTTAGAATCCTGAAGAAGTTAGTTTTAATGCTGTCAAAAGAATGATACAGCAACAAGAATAGATAGATTTGCCAATGAGAGTAAAACTAAGTGTGCCAAAAGCAAAATTCCCTACTTGTGCTTCTGTTTATCCTGCTGCCTTCAGCAGATGCCACCCACAGGTGTGGTGGGTCTTTCTAACTTCAAATAACATGATCAACAAAATCCCTTTCAAGAGTATNCAGAATCTTGTGTTTTAGAAGATTCCAGATACAGTAAAATTGACAACTAAGTTTAGCCATCACAGTAAATACTAAGCACTTTTATTATTTATGCATTAATAGTGAACATAAAGAAAGTTAAATTGCATTCAAATCCCAAGTGTCAAGTTACGCAAAGGTGGCTCAGTCTCATGTGTGATTGATAGAAAAATCAATATTCTTAACAACTGAGATCTTCCTAATCCAGATATGTGCAAGCTTCAAATTTTATGAACCAAATTCAACAATACTCAGCATAATTTATAACAAAATGAAGAAAAATATAAATTATACAAGACAACAAAAATATGTAAAATATAACTATTAAAATATGTGACAGATATTTCTCTGCTATTAGGTATTAGTTAAAACTCTAAAAAAATGAAATAAAAAAAAAGCTCTTAGAAAAGAAACTGTAGGGAAAGCCTGAAAGAAAAATTAAAAGTAGAGGCTAGGACTGGAGAGAAGACTCAGTGGTTAACAACACCTACTGCCCTTATACAGGACTAGGGTTTGGTTGCCAGAAATAACATCAGGTATGAGGCAGCTCAAAACCTCTATAACTCCAGTTCCAGGGGGATCCTATGACTTTGGCCTGTGTGGGCACCTGCACAGGCATGTACACACCCACATACACGCACATGATTAAATAAAATCAGTACTTTTAAAAGGTGATGCTAAATGTAGAAAAATTTATCATACTTAGTAACTAACCATCTCCATCATTGAGATAGGTATAGATTTCCAATGGGCATTGTTAGTGTTACCACCTTCAGTTTGGACAATCTGTTTACATACCAATTTTTGTTACTGANAAACAAACACTGTGGCTATAACTTTTCATACTAGTCACTCACCCTATGTCTCCCACGGCTGGATGTCTAGATACATTCTTAGTCAGGAACAGCTTGCTTTGCAGGTGGCAACGCTTGGTTACTCTGTGCTTACATTCAAGCATCTTTCACATTTCTCCAAATATGTTTTCATAACTAAGAGGACCTGGAACTTAAACATTAATAGCATCAATTCACACCAGGATTCATTTAGTAGCAAAGGAAATATTGTATCTCTTGGTCCATGCACCCCAGTTGCGCCAGTGTGGTTAACACCCTCCTCACACTCAGACCTTCTTCCACCTCTTTGCACAGTATACTGTTCCATTTTTTTCTCATATTTGAGGGTTAGAGCATCTGCTTTGCCTTTGTTTTCATCCCTACCTGCTTTGCTTCTCCCGATCTGGGTCACCTCTCCCTTGGCTTCCTAAACTCAGCTGTTTCTCTCACAGTGACTTCTTTCAGGTTTTTTTAACTCCATGCTTTCTGTAATTGCCTTTACTACCCAAGTGAAAGAAATGACCTTCACCTTAAGTGTTTTGTCTTGTGCCTTTCTGCCAGACTTTGAAACGCAGACCATCAGTCCATAATAAAAACTCAAATCCACAAAGATATTTCTGCTAAGCAAGGTGAGCATGTTACCATTGCCTGTTAGGAATACTTGTTGAGCATTTAGTCCTGCCAAGGTCATACTATGCCACAATATTTAAACTGACCTCAATATTTCCTTGAGCTTAATATTCAATTCCCTTTTCTGTTGGCTGAAGGCAGGTGGCATAAGTAGAGATTTGTTTAGTTGTTTATCTGTTTCTTTCTTTACATACCCCTCCCTGCTAAACTCTTGACATCATTCTGGGGAAGACATCATCATCTTCAGATGTGAACCCATTGGTGATTTCACCATGATCCATTGGGTAGTTCNATACCTGTGGCCACTTAGAAGTGACACTCAACATTCTAGCCTCAACTATATGTGATTTATTCAGGGACAGTGACATGCTGAATTTTATCTCTTGGACATTATTACAATGATATAAATCCCTTATAGGGCATATAATTATACATTAATTTCTTTGTAAATGATATAAAACAATGCTTTGATGCTCAAATTTTTCATCAACATTTGCTATCAATGGGTTTTATGTTTTAGTCTAGGTATTAATCAGTTTTCTTGTTTTCTGTTTTGTTTTGTTTGTTTTTATACTCATTAGTTTTCTGTATGGTGCTGTTTTAGTTATCTGAGGAACTGAGAGGTTGTTCTTAGGCAGGAGCATGACACAGGGTAAAATTCNTCATAAATTCGAAATCATCTTGAAATGCATTCCTAGATACACATGCGAGTTAAATATGGTCTTCTTTTAAATTTTTTCTTGACTTTTTTATGGGCATGAACATGTTATTTATAGTTGTGTATAACACAAAGCAAGTTACTGGTTTCTAAAGACTGTCTTTTGCAACCACGATACAAACTTTCTTCTCCACAAGGTTTGATGCCCCTTAGCTTAATGTTCCCTTGTGTTTTCTCCAGTCTAACCACTGTGAAAGTTGATAGGAAAATTTTCTATTCCCCCCTTCAAATACTACTCATCTCAAATGTATTTTAATATCATTATCAACTTTGTAATAAAAAGTCCTTGTAGCAAATAGGTGTGTAATTAGACCTGTAATACATGATGTAAAGCAATATAAGATGTAACATTCTTCTCCAATGAAAGTGATGCTAACATTTTTGTATTCATCGCTCACTGGGATTTTTGGTACCCATAGAGCAGGAGCAGCGTCAGGTGACAGCTAGTTAGCTTGCATACACTGTGTCACAGCTTTTATCCAATGAGATAGAAAATGAAATAATGCTGATTGTTACTTTCCCTTTCACAGACTCTAGNGGGTCACAGTAGTAGCACTGACCTTGGCCATGACCTCTCTGTGTGGGAGCACTATTGCTCTGCTGTCCAGTCAAACAGTAGCTCTATAGTTCCTTCAAAATTTTGGATAAAAAAAATTATGTCGCAGGTATAGGCAGGGGTTAGGAAAGAGGTTATTTTTTTCCTTCCCCTGCAGTTTTAGATGAAAATAAAAGTAAAAAAAGAAAACTTACTAGCTGATGTGCTTCTAAGAAGTGCCATTTTCAGGAAAGCACACACTACATTCTCAAAACTAGTCTCATTTTGTCCCCTTTAAAATTCACTCCAATTATCTCAAAGTAAAGGAGCATTTAAGAATATGCTTTTAAGAATAAAAATAAATTATTTTATTTTATTTTTATTTATTTTATTTTAAATATNTATTTAAAATAAATAATATTTTATATTAAGATATTAAAATATTAAAAATAAAAAATAAGAAAAAGAATATGCATTTAAGAATAAAAGAAAATGCTGATACTCACATTAAAATTGCTTTGATTCTAGAAGAATATCAGGCTCAGATTTCTCAAAGACCATTTTATCCTCCATTTTATTTGGGTTACATAGCCAATAAATGAGACAACTGAACCCTATGTTTGGGAATATATTGGGATGGTGTCCCACCACCCTGGGACTGGCCCCAAGATTTTTGTGGGATGGTATTTTGGTGAGGATGTGACTAGAACTTGAAAACCCATGAGTTCTGGTGCTAAGGGAAAGGAATAGACAGAAATTTTTAATCATCTAACATACAGAGATTTAATATGGGCATTTTGGGATATTTTCTGGCCATAAAAACTGGGAGATGAATTGGACACAGTGGAAAATGGTTACAGCCAATATAATAAGAAATTAAATTCTGAGCAGGAATAGGCTCAAAAGTTTATGTGTGAATATATGTGCTCTTTTAAATCCAGGAAAAATATTTTCCACATCACCAATTGTGCCACTAAAAATAAATTGTTATTGGTGTACAGTGGCATTTGAAGATATTAGAAAAGTCAAATAAGAAGGAACGTTCCTCTGCCGTGAATAAATGATGTTCAGGCTTCCTTTTGCAAATGCCTTGTCACCTCCAGGGTAACCTGTCAAGTGCATTTTTGTATAATNTTTCAAATAACACTGANCAGTAAGTAGAACTTAGGAAAATGTATCAATGTGCATATTCTTGGCCTCTGAACAGAAGAAATAAGGAACGTTAACCGATGAACTAATAGTAAACAAATAATTCAAATCCTTTTAGGTTAGCTTGCAACAGAGTCAGAAAGTGTATCAGAAAAATGTGGCTGTGTGCTGAATGTGTCTGTAAACTGATTTATTGAGGCCTTCAATGAATACGGTGCTATTTATAGAGACTGGCATAGCTGCTCCTCAAGTGGCAATACAACAAACTCCAGTACTCTGGGGTCCCTGGTGTTGTTATTTCCTGCTTCAGTGATACACACTTCTTTCTTCTGAAAATACATTTGCACAATGGGTGATGGAATATACTTAGCACATAGAAAATCAATCATCGGTATGATCAGAAGCCAGGCAGTATGTCAATGATTTTCCAGGCTTTACTGATTGATATGCATTTTTGTCAAGTTCAATATCAGCAAAGTTCTAAAATGGAGGTGGATACTGTACTAAAATGTAAACAAATACACCTGAAAGGCATGATTTTTATTTATCCCATCAACTTAAGAAAGGCACAAGAGGACAATATTTCAAATTACAGGCAAAAATTATCTACTACTATAGAGTTAATAATGTGTCATATTTAGGGATGAATCTGTGATAAAATGTTCATATCAAATATTTAATTTTATTTATTTTATATATTAGTGAAAGTAACTGATAATGATATATGACTTCATAGATTAAAAGGCATTTTCAACATTCCATTAGCTTCTGGATGCTTAGTGAAGTTATTTTCAATACAAATGCTAATGCCCTACCCATAGATACTTATAGCACTTTCTTGAAAAATTTATATCATCATTAAAGCATTTAATACTATATTCTGTGTCTTTTCTTGTTTCTATCCCTTTCTAAACTCTTAAATCCAAGCAATCTCCATTCATACTATTTTTATTTGAACACTGTGCATTGCAAATATTTACCAAGCATGTCATATACCCCATAAATACATGTAACTATANTGTTAATAATAAATAACNAAATAAAATGCTATACACAGAGATATTTTTATTAACCACACCAGTCTTCTGTGTACCAAATTTCATCTGTAAAACAGGCCTCNTAGTGACACTCACTGAGACTTTGTTTTTCAACCTCATCGCTGTTTGACTAAAGCCAAAACTGGGGTTCTATGACACTGAGTGACGCACTGGAGAAGCGTGCATAACAATGACGAGTGCATCAGGGCGCATTAGAGGTCTCCTAACTGTAAACGTCAGGTCTTTACTCCATGTTCCCCAGTCTTTAGACTGTATGAAATTGTAGGACTAGATTATAACATTTTAATAATAAATAAGAGATTCACTTATTTATATAATGCTAAACATCTATTTTATAGCATTTAAACATTGATTGGTGTGACATGTATATTTAATGCATATATTAACATAACACGTAAGCATATATTATATAACACATAAGCATAATTCCTTAGAAATTCATCCTCAGTAGAAGGCCCAGGGCACAGGACACTGTCCCATGGCAATTTATAATCCATCACATCATTCAGCTACTCAGCTTTTTAGTATATGATAGAATAAAGTAACCATAAAGCAAAATTCCTTTCAAGGATAAGCAATGAAAAGTCCCTCCATGTGAACATTTTCAGTCAGTAATTCAGATCCCTTTGAATATCTATTTCTCATGAAAAAGAACAATTGTAATGATATAGCCAGACAATGAGCCACTTGTGCTATGAAGACAGAGGTAAATGGCTGACAATTTCTTGGAAATCGAGATATGTTCAAATGAGTAGAGATGGCAGCCTGTCCCAGGCTTTATTGACAAAGGAATGTGGTGTCATTATCTATTACTTTGATGGTTCATCAAATCACAATAAGNGAATCCAGCCTGGAAAGTAATACAAGAGTTTTCTGTCAGNACTTTGCTAAAAATCCATGCCAGCACTAAGAAATAGGCTATGATTTTTTAAAAACAAGGTTAATGGTTAGTGTGTAGCTTATGGTAAAACACTCACCTAGTGTGCAAAAGACTGTGGGTTCAATCCCCTCTGACACACAAAACACTAAATAAATGAATAACTTCAATCAATTTACACAATTATTTGAAGGTAAAGGATGGGCATAGTTTAATTTGGCATTCTAATGAACACCAACCATATGCTATTATAACATTCAGTTTGTTAGGCATGGGAGGCGCCCTGAGGACCTGCTGTCTATTGACCATTTTCCAGAGACAGGGTAGCAGAGATTCAATGCTAATATGTGACTTGCTCAAGAGAGTTGGGGACCGAGTATAAATTAAAACTTATCTTTTCCAAACTCAGACTCTGAGGCTTAGGT
This sequence comes from Neotoma lepida, assembly GCA_001675575.1. NCBI lineage: Eukaryota > Metazoa > Chordata > Mammalia > Rodentia > Cricetidae > Neotoma > Neotoma lepida. The sequence goes on along the minus strand of LZPO01027883.1, from coordinate 49,330 downwards.
AAATGTGTCAGTGCTGGGAAAGCAGTGAAGTTGTTTCCCGAAGGCTGCACCCCTCTCTCCAGTGTCATGGTCGTGAATAGATGTGTCTCATTTGGTTTCATTGCTATGGCTCTATTTCTTATTTGGAAATGTNAAAAGCAACTTCTGCTATGTCTTAGGAGCTGCACGANCTCTGGCCATACAAAACCCAGTGGATTAGCTGCCTCCATTTCCTTCCTNTATCTGATTATNTTGTTGTCTCAAGATGCNTGGTCTAGTCCTATCTGGAATTGATTCTCTGGAAATCNCTATGGGACCTTTAAAATCCACATTGCCTATATGTGATAAATTTGCTTTCACATTCTTTCTGTAATTTCTTTGTAAATAAATTGATAATTGTTCCCAATTGCTTTCTAGATGTGATGGAGAATTTTCCACTTAGCTCTCCAGGCTCAGCAGGCTGTTTGCTTTCAACTTCTCTTTCTTAGCACTTCTCCATACCCACCTGGCCAATTAATCAAAGTGTCATTGTACAGCCTCTGATTAGCCTCATTGCTGTGTGTTTTCTTGCTAATGTTTTCCCTTCCTCATGTCCCCAGGAGGCATAAGTCCTCCTTTTCACTGTGTGAATATCCTGAACCATAGCCCTTTTCTTCTGGAAGATACCTGACTGTGTGAAGAATCAGAGATAGGAAAAATGGGGGATGCAGGAATGATTTTTGAAGGGCTGAGGACTGAGGGGATAAGGAGTAGTGGATGGAGTTGAGAGGGTGGGAGCTGAGACAGTGAGGGATGTGGGAATTGGAACAGATGGAATGAGATCTTAAGGTGTGGAGGCTGAAGGGATGAAACCTGTGAAGGCGAGAGNTGAGATGAACAGTGAGAGAATGAGGGCTGAGGGAATGAGGGATGAGGGACTGAGAGATGAGGAGATCAGGGCCTAGGGAGCTAGGTGGATCCAGGCTGTGGATATAGCATCCTGCAAGAGGTTTGAGTCCCCAAGCTCCTGCCTCCTACTGGTTTGTTTACAACTGGCTTCCTTTCTGATCCTTTGTTCCTTATCTATCATACTGAACTTGGCCTCTGGCCTTCTCTTGCCTATAAGACAAGAAGTTTGCTTCTGTCCCATCTGCTTATCTAAAGTCTTCACCCTCACAGGCACAATGCAATCTCATCAGGACCAGCAATGGTGGCAAAAATAGCTCAACCCTTTTTCTTTTCTTACTTCCATTCCATCTGAAAGGAGAGCTAACCTCCATGAGTGTACTAGAGATGACATTGTTTCTCTTTTCAAGTAGCACGTTGTGTTTTTCCACAGACTC